>CM068957.1:146863190-146881258 GCA_035128595.1 Eptatretus atami | reverse complement strand
TGTCCAAGCTGTGATATGTCCAAGGATACGGCTCGGATTTCATGTCTGGCATTGAGGACCTCCATCCATTGTTGGGAGAGCAGAAGCAGCATATCCAGGGTAGAGTGACCTGGTCTGAACCAAATTGATGATCGGAAATCAAGCCATTGGAGAAGAGGCAGGATTTAATGTCTGAAGAAATGATGGATTCCATAACCTTGCTTGATGATTGGAGAAGGCTGATTGGTCTGTAGTTGCAGGGATCTGTTTTTGCACCTTTTTTGTGCAGGGCAGTAATGTTTGCTGATTTCCAAGCAGATGGCAGATGATCTTGAGAAAATGAGAGGGTGAATCGAACAGAGAGTGGGTGAGCAAGAGCAGAAGAGCAGGTTTTTAGGACACGTGGGCTGATGCCGTCTGGACCGGTTGCAGAATCTGAGTCGAGGTTTGACAGCAAACTCTCCACCTTGTCAGGGGTAAAGAACACAGAGTCCAGGGACAGTTGTGCGACTGGGTAAGGTGGGTAGAGAAAGCGATGGGTTTTGCACACAAGAATTAGCTGCAAACACCGAGTTTAGGCATTCAGCCTTTTCACGAGCGGTATCCAGCAGTGCGGCATTTGGGGTAAGGGAGGGGTGGAGGGGGAACATACACCCAGAAACAAATTTGATTAGATGCCACCAGGATTTTGAGGAGGGAGAGAGGTTTGAAAGTTCACACTTGAGCTTTGAAAGATGTTGTTTTCTGGCTCTCCTGAGAGTAGACACACACTTGTTCCGAGCTTTATGGAAGGAACTGAGATTACCCTCAGTTGGGTTGCTTTCCATGAGGCAAAGGCAAGTTGTTTCAGGACAACTGCCTCACCACAAGCTTCAGTAAACCAAGGGTGGGAGGAAGGGTAGGGACAACTTGAAGACTATAGGGGATAAATCTGTGCATGAGGGAGAGCAAGTTTCTTTGAAAGAATTCCAGGATGAGTTGATGTTGGAGAAAGTAGAGATAGGAGACCAGTCTATAAGTTTGAGGGCTGCTTGGAGACCCTGCAGTCGGCTTGAGTGAAATGCCAGACTCGACGGCGGTGAGGTGGTTCTCTGATAATAGCCAGAGAGATGTCTACTTTGACAAGGACGTGGTCAGAAGAACCGATTGGAGCGGAGGAAGAGCAGCAGATATTTTCAGGGAAATTTGTCAAAATCAGATCCAGAAGAGATGGAGTACCATTGGTTGAGATCCGGTTAGGGAAGTTGACCGATTGAGTCAGTCCCAATGAGTCGTAGAAAGCTTTTGCTGAAGTGCCATGACAGGTGAGACAGGTACCACACCTAGCCAACTGGCATGATGACAATTGAAGTCGCCACATATGAGGAAGAGAGAGTTTGGATGAGAAGATAGAAGTTGGTCCATGTTTTTGGAGAGTGAGGTGTAAATGGAGTCATCACTGTTTGGTGGATGGACAGTAAACATCTAAACATGAGGTGGAGTGGAGGGAAAGCCATACCCAGAGGTATTCCTGGGGGTGTGGGGGAGTGAGGGCAGTGCATGGAGAGCGAGGAAGAGTCTTTGATGAAGAGAGCAACTCCTCCACCAGGACGAGGCTCACGTCTGTCATACCGAGGAGGGAGTAACCAGGGAGAGATACTTGGGAGTCAGACATGTCTTGGGGGAGGAAAGTTTCTGTTAGGCAGATTATGTCTGGTTTGTCAGTGGCAACCTGCATGGAAAGATCTGAAAGGTTTGAGCGAAGGTCCCGGATATTTGAGGTCCACACTGTTGATGAAGAGGGAGGGAGGGGAGGGGAGGGGGAGGGTAGGACAAGGGATGGGGGGGGGTAAGGAGGGTTGTTGAAGGAGTGTAGGGGATTGCAGAATAGCTAGGGGAGGGGCTGATGAGGAGGAGAAAAGGCTCTGTGGTGCTGGGAGAGAGAGGGACAAGAGAGGGGGAAGAAGGCAGTTGAGGATTTGAGGAGGTGGAGTGAAGAGATGGAGGTGAGAGGGCAGTGCAAGGAGGCAGCTTTGTGGATGAGAGGGGGGGGGCAACTTTGAGAAGAATGAGTGAGGGGGAGTTTTTGAGAGAGGTGAGAGGGAGGCTTGGAGGGAGAATAGTGTGATGGTTGCTTTGAGAGGGAGGCGTGAGAGGGTGAGTTGGCACTGAAAATGGAAAAAAGAATGGTTGATGGAAAACGAACATTCATAGCAAACTGGGGTATTTTAAGTTTTAGTTTAGAGATGCGATTAAACACGTTTCTTGATGGATGTAATAAAGGTGACTTCAGAGAATGGAGAGAAAACGTTGTAACAGTTGGATTTTTCAGGCAAGGTATGAAGGAAACGTCGAATTGAGAGCAGTCTGTTTAAATAGTAGAAGAGTAGTGCATTATAATACAGTGAAGAGTACCACACGTGTGAAAGAGGAAGATTAAGCATTATAAGAGATCGTTATTATTATTATTATTATTATTTGTTTGAGAGTTTTCATCAGATTAGGTCATGGAAGTGTTGTTGAAAAAATCGTGAGGTGAATGGTGAAATTAGATCGGTAAACGCAGGGGTTCTAAACAGATCACGTGGTTATGGGAGAAGCAGTTGGCTCTGGGAGGTGTATAGTCAAAAGTGAAATGATTTATTTTAAATAAGGATTGCGTAACACTCAGAAAAGGGAAGGTTGGAGTAAAATTGTGCAAGTGTGTGGTGAATTTGGATGAAAAACGCAGTGTGAAGCTGCTGGGTCGATGAAAAGTACCAGGAAGAGTCGAGAGAGACACGTGGTTTCATGAGGTGTATAGATCAAAAGGATACAAGGAAGATTTATTATTTTTTGATGTATTTTTGAAGAATAGGTAAGATTCGGGAATGGAAGGTTGTAGGAAGAAATCGTGAAGGTAATGGCGAGAGAGGGTCAGCTCAGTAGAATAAAGATGATGTGCCGGTGGAAGAAGAAGAGTAAGAAGAGAAAGAAGAGGAAGAAGAAGCAGAAAAGAAGAAGTAGAAGAAGAAGAAGAAGAAAGATCGAGACTCGTGAGTGTGTAAGGAGAAAGGTTTTTTTTGGGGGGGGGATTTACGACAAGAAATAGAGGTGTTAGTTGGGAGGGATGGGGACGTTGGGAAAGTGGGGAAGATAGAAATTGAAGGTAATGGTGAGAAAATACACATAAAGACGATCGTACACCGAGGGGAACGATGGGTAGGCCTCAAGCACCCGGTAAGACAAGGTCGACGAAAACTCACAAAATAGCACGATTTTTGAAACAAAACTGAATTAGGAACACACAGTAACATGTAGGTAAGAAAATAAACAGTTAAAACGGGACAGATAACGACCGGAAACTTAATTTGAGTTCGTCAGCAGAGAGCCCTGAAAGAGACCTGCCAACGCTCCAAACCCAGAACCGACATTGTTGTGTTCTTGTGCCCGGGCCAGTGCTCGTGCTTCTGCAGTGCGGTGATTAATTGCCTCAAGTCTTGCATCACACTCTTCCTCAGTCTCATTTGCTCGCCACTGTTGTTGCCCATGAACCTGTTCATTAAGCCTGGCTGATCGCTCCTCTTCAGTCTCATTTTGTCGCTGCTGCTGTTGCCGCTGTGCCTGTTCATTTAGCTGGCATCTTGCTCCTCTTCAGTCTCCTGTTGTTTCTTCGGTGTTTTCACTTTGCTGCAGCTGCCTTGGAACCAATGGAGCTCTTCCTTTTTTCGGGGCATCTAAAATCAGAAAGTCAAATTTTGATCAGAAACTTTGTAAACGTTCACTGGTCTGACTTTGTCTTATTTTGATCAGGTTGTGAATAAAAAAAGTCACGCAGTGGAAAATCAATCAATTGTAGCAGAAAAATTGAAACAGCAAAAAAAATCGACGATTTTTTTTTTCTTCAGTTTTTAAAAACATCTATGGTATGCTGTCGTACTCTGAGATATGGTGATCTCGAATATGCCTTTAGTTTTGCTCTGGGATGCGTAGTTCTCGAGTTATAAGAGGACAAACAAACATACACTACTACTTTATATATTTAATAAAAAAATAAAGAAGATATTATATTTAATAAAAAATAAAGAAGACATATATATATATATATATATTTTCATAAAAAAATTAAGAAGATATATATATTTAATAAAAAAATATAAAGAAGATATATAGATATATATTTATATAAACAATATGGCTGCCTAATCACGTGACCGATGACATCATAAATTTTTTTATGTGGACCATTTTATCCCTAAATGACCCTCAAAAATTTTCATACTGATCAGATGTGGCATTCTACATATGCAATTTTGACGTCATAACAAAGGCTCTTATTCCCATGAGTACTTGCTAGGTGCTAAGTTTCAATTTTTTTATTGGTGCGGCTTCAGTGATAAAGAGGTCCAAAGTTTTTCCATTTTTCCAACATGGCTGCCACACCACATAACCTATGACGTCATAATTATGATTAAAACATTCTACATGAGTCGTCGCACCAATGGTGAAAATTTCATCTCGATCTGCAAGCAGTTCGGCGAAAAACACGAAAGTTCTGTGCAGACAAACAAAAAACAAGTAAACAGACAGACAAACAAAGAAACAGACCCAAAGACAACACCATCACCTTTGGTGAGGGTAAAAACAATAAGGTACATTCGACCAGGTGTTCACCATGTTTGTTCTAGCTGTGAAGGCATAGAGTATAGAGATGTAACAGAAGTAAATAGACACCATGATTTTAAAATTATTTATTTATTGAACATTTTAAGTACATTTGATCCATTTTAATACATACACTAATATTTGGTAGACTTGCCATTTGCAGATTTCAACGCTTTTACTCTTTCAGGCACAGAACGAACGAGTTCTGAAATGTTCTCTTATGAGATTTCTGCCCAGGTTTCACACAAAAGTTTTCGGATTCTGCCCATGATGTTGGTTTCCTGGACTTTTTCCACACAGCCCAGAGGCCCAATATGGCCCAGAGGTGTTCAATAGAGATTCATCTCAAGAGACTGACTTGGCCATGGAAGTCGCTTGATCCCTATTTCTGTCCTGCCATTCTTTGGTCTTTTTTGAAGTGTGGCATGGAGCTCCATCTTCCATGAACAGAGTGTTGTTTTTTGACCATCTGACCAGTGGAGAAGACAGGGAGACGTCCATCCTCAAGGACAGAAATGTATATCGTAGAGGTGATGTTGCCAACACACTCCATAAGCTCTGACCGACCAGTGCTCCAGATTGCTCCCCACACCATCACTGAAAAACCACTGTGTTTGACAGTTGGCTGCAATCGGTTCAAAGAGAACTCTTGACTGGGAAGTCTCCAGACACATACATGTCCACTGTCAGAAAATTGATCAAATTGGGACTCATCTGAAAAAATGAGTTTGCCAAAACTCCAAGGGTCTGGTGGCCATCTCATCAGCCCACTTCTTTCTCCTTTGAATGTTGGCTGTTCTAAGAAGAGGTTATCTCCTCGCTGCTCTCCCATAGTAGCCCAGTTGATGAAGTACCGCACGGAGGTTCTTGAGATAACTTGGACCTCCTCTGCAACATCTGCTGCCTTACAACGGGGAGTTTTCTCAATGGACCGCTTGGCAGCTCGAACACACCTTTCTGAGGGCCCAGGTCGACCAGAACAGGAAGCTGTGGAGTCCTTGCCTTCACTGGTGAATTGTACAATCACCCGATTGACTGTAGAAAGCGGAATGCCAAGGTTCTGAGATATCCGATGCTGGCTGACTCTACCTTCCGATTGGCCAACAATTCGTCCTCTTTAAAAATCGGAAAGGTCGTGTGCTCCCTGGGTTCGAGGCATAGTTAATTGTCGTACACGACCCAGGATTCTATTTCTGCAAAGAAATAGTCGAATATTAGTACAAATCACTGAGTAAAACTGCGTTATAGAGAAGAAATGAAGAAATTTAAGGAGTCTATTTAGTTATGTCATGTCTCTGGAGATCGACATTTTGTGTTATGTGGTTTGATACATTTTTGAATTGAATTTCGCTATTATCCCTTTAAATCCTCTTTCAAAGAATGCTG
Organism: Eptatretus atami; assembly: GCA_035128595.1. Classification (NCBI taxonomy): domain Eukaryota; kingdom Metazoa; phylum Chordata; class Myxini; order Myxiniformes; family Myxinidae; genus Eptatretus; species Eptatretus atami. Next base: position 146,875,270 of record CM068957.1, on the reverse strand, counting down.
TTTCAAGGTACATCTTTGTTTGTCATTTTATTTACTTGATGCGTGTGTACATTTGCTCGTATGCGTGTGCGTGCGTCCGTGCATGCGTGTTATTACCCTCGCTAGAGGAAAGGGTATTGCATTTGGGTCCGTTTGTTTGGTATTTACAAAATCGAAGATTTTTCAAGTATATTGGTCAGTCAATTTTTGTTTTTCTGTCTGTCTGTTTGTTTGTCGCCTACAGATCATAATTTAAAACCGATCTTCACGAAACTTCACCATGTGGCAGAGTTTGTCATAAAGAAGAAGCCTATTGTTTTTGAAGTCAAAAGGACACATAGGCCAAAGGTCAGCAACTTAGGTGAGATTTATCCTTATTTTCATCCGATTGACTTGAAATTTGAAGAGAAGTTGCATATTTGGTCATTGAATTCAACCACCAATTATTTTTGAGGTCAAATTTGTTTTATGGATTTTGCAAGTATCGTACTCTGCACAACGTCTTCTTCTTGTTTGTTTGTCTGTCTGTTTGTTTGTCCGCACAGAACTTTCGTGTTTTTTCAGCAATCGCTTGTCGGATTGAGATGAAATTTTCACCACTAGTGCGACTACTCATGTAGAATGTTTCAATGATAATTATGATGTAATAGGTCACGTGGTGTGGCAGCCATATTGGAAAAAACAGAAAAACTTTGGACCTCTGTATCTGAAACTGCTCCAAGGAAAAAAAGTGAATATTGGCACATAGCACGTACTCCTTATGGGGAATGTGATTTTTTTTTGTGACGTCAAAGGTGCACTCGTTATGACGTCATAATTGAATATACAGAACACCACATCCGATCAGTTGAAAATTTTTGAGGGTCATCTAGGGATAAAATGGTCTACAGAAAAAAAAATCTGACATTATCAGTGATGTGATCCAGCAGCATATTGCTTTGAAAAAAGAAACCTTCAAAAATCTTCTTCTCTGAAAGAGGCTGAACAAATTGAATCGAAACTTTACATATGTATGACCGCCTCTCCATGAGGAACAAAAGGTTCACACATATGATGTTATCGGTCACATGGTTTGGCAGCCATATGGATTGAAGAAAAATATTAAATAATGTTTTCTCTGGAACTGCTTCATCAATCGATGTGAAACTTCACATTCATGATCTCGTAGTGATGCGGGAATACAGGTTTTAATTTCAACTTGATCAGACACATGGTCTGGCAGAAATAATTATTTAATTTCTTGATAAGGGTTATTTTTGTTTTTTTTTAAATTTATTTATTTATAATAAGGCTCACATGGCTGCACCTGGATGGATTTGAGGGTAGAGGAGTAGCAGCTGAAATGTGAATCAAATCCAGGTTGCTCCTGATGACTTTATATTTGCTTTTTACTTGTTCAGGTTTCTTCTGATTACTCAAATGCAGGACTGTACCTGTTTGTCTTCCATTTGATTTGAATTGAATTATTTTAATCCCATTCTAAATTCAATTGAATAATGAATAAGAATAAAAAAAACACGTCATGGGTCAGAGTCAGGTATCCGATCAAAGCGGGTCTTGTACTCGGTCATCACAGCCAGCAGTTATATAGTGGCAGTTCCAATTATGTCTCATTAATTATGAAAACACACCAGAACACAAACACCACACAAAAGCAGTCACGGCGAGGGTCTGCAATCTTTGATTGCTCTTTTTTTTTGTTTTATAAGTATCGATGTCAAAGTGAGAGGTGGATACCAAAAGAGATCGCACAAAAAAGGTTAAACAAAGTGATGTCCTGTAAAAATAAAATTGCACATTTTCAGTGGATGAGACCCTCCGAAGACACCCACCGCATGACACCGCAGGGCTCAACAAAGGCGGAAATGTACGATGCGAGACAAATTGATGTGAGATTGAAAGCACATGTCTTTTTCCTGAAACAAACAACAAGCAGCTTGGAGAGCACTCCCCAAGATGCTTAAGCACTCAATCAAGCACTCCAATGAAACGGTTGATAAGAAACGGCTCCCTTGGCATGCAATTGGAAATCACCGATCATCATATTAAACATACACCTCCCGGAGACGCCCAAAATGTCAAATTGTCCGAATTGGACAAATGAACACCGTTGAGGGGTCGGAAACTGCTTGTATGTTTGATTCTGGAGCTTACATTTTGTAATTTTTCTTGGTTTAAGAGATACTCCTGGTGATTGCATGTGTGGAAATGAATAAAACAACGAACACCGACGTCTCTGGCATTGCTAAATACCCAGCATTCGTAGCTATGATGAACAGCCTGTTTCCAAGTTGCGGCTTATTCAAATCAAGGCAAGGTTGAGCAGGCCAAAAAAAAACAGGCGGCTTCAGACCCCAGCGAAGTTACCGAGGAAACGCGTTAAGACTCCATTGAGAGTGGTGACCGAGGATTCCTGATAAAGATATAATTAAATAGGCCGTTAATTATCTTCAAAGAGGTGTTTTAATTAACCCAAACACCCAATTTTCACCCTTGCACTTCCCTGGAGTTTTCTTTCGTATGCATGGAACGTTTCAGGCTGCTAGGTTTCATGGTTTTGGAAATATGGAGGACACACACACACCACATTTATTTGTATAGATTTGTGGTCTAAATATATTAACAACCAAAGTTGTCCAGGCCTTTTTGGAACACCCTGTATATCGTTTTTGGCCCCATCTCTCACCAGTGAAGAATCAGTTAATATTTTCTAGTATCCGTATCCGGATTCGCATCTTCAGCAAAATCTAAGCATTTCATCCGTGTCACATACCCAACATGTCCACCAAATTTCGTCTGAATCCGTCCCCAACATGTCTGAATCCGTATGCGCTCCTTCGAGGCCTCCAAAATCCATGTACGTATCTATCAAACACCCTAAATTAATGAGGTAATAAGGCACAGGTTATGCCCATTACAGCAAATGCTGCATGACCTGAGAGCAACAAGCATCGTCTCACACATGAACACATGTCTTCCTTTGATAATAACCAGTTGGGTGGTGTTGTTTGTGGTCAGGAAGGATAAATTAAACAAAAAGAGAAAATACGACCATTGAAGCATGAATGGGACTGTTAATATATACAAGTGCAAGGTGTGTGGTGTGTGTGGTACAAACACCAGCTCTGCTAACAAACATGCTTTTGCAGGTGAATTTTGTATCTATTTCAAGCTCTGCAACCCACATGTGGAGATAACAACTAATGACGCACACCTTTGTTTGTGTTGTCTTTTTAAATTCCAAACCACACAATTTCACAACTAAAACATCCATGAATGAGTTCTCTGCTCTCCGAGCTCGATTTGACTATCCAGTTGTAGCATACTGCGGGTGACAATAGAGGGCAGCAGTCAGCCAGCCCTCTTGCCTTTTCAGGATTTTAAGCAGCAGAATTATATTTTAAGATAAAAAAGTTATGTGACAGGGGTGACAGGAAACCTCAAGGTATATACACTCACCTCTAAGCTATCTAGCCTCGGCTTGAATCCCGACCCAGCTATGAACCAATGTCATCCTGGTGTTTCACTGGTGGGGTGATTAATCAGTGTGTGTGCCGTCCCTCAAATGGATGTTAAACTGGGAGTCCCGTCTGCCGACATTTGTTAGTGGTCATTAAAATCATCCACATTGTCCTTCGCAAGGAGTGGGCAAACTATCGCCAGCACCATGAACAAATTACAAATTTCTGCCCGAGCCAAGTTGAAAATCAGGCGGCCAGCCAATTCGTGAAACACTTCAGATGAACCCCACAGGAACGTGGGACTAATTGTGGCCTTAAAAAATAAGATACAGTTATGTATCTATTCCCTCATTCAAGCAAAGGAACATGCAGACCTTCTGCTTGCAAATCACACTCAAAATATATTTTATTGGACCACAACCACGCAAAATACCCCAAGTTGTGTTCATCAACCACACTGCGGTGCTTTTCTGGCCCAAAGACAAACAAAAAGGTAAATCCAATCGATAGAATCATCCAGGACATTCAGACGTGTGCTAACACCATGGGAAGTAAGGATATTCTGACGTTTCGGGCATTAACCCATCATCAGAGCAAAAGAGGGAGAAGGGATAAGAATGAGGGCTGATCTAGGGTGGGAGTGAGTCAGAGTGTGGGTCAGAGCAGAGTCAGGGAGCACACAGGAATGAGAATGATTGATCTTGATATCAGAGTTCAGGGGTTAAAAGTAAAGTTTGATACAAAATATATGCATCTGGCAACTTTATCAAAGGAGGCATAAAAAAGTAATAAAATAAAACTGGAACTGTAATCGTAGAGAGTGCATAATCTCACCTCATGCACTCATTCTGAACAGAACGTATTTGCCATAATCCATAGCTTTGATTGATTGATTATTAGGATATTTAATGACTAATTCTGTGGCCATTTCAGCTAAATTGGGTCAATGAAGGTGAATATGAAAAAAATTCAAACTATATTCCCATGGCTTGTCGATCATATACTGTATATGAAGTTTCGATCATTCTGTTAGGCGGTTCTGGAGAAGATTTTTTAACATTTTTATTTTCAATCCAATATGGCCACCGGACATGTGACCGGTCAAAAAATTTATTCTTCACTCACATCAGGTCGATCAGATATATGAACTTTCAGATTTTTCGGATAAGGATTTGATTCAACCAATTATGGCTGTAGTACCAATCACTGATGACATCATGTCATCATTCTATATACTCCATGGGGAGTTGATGCCATATGCAAGTTTTCATTTTTTGTTGAGCGGTTTCAAAGAAAAGGATGTCCAATTTTTTTCCCTTTAATCAATATGGCTGCCATAACCATTGATATATCAATAAGAATTCTCCATTGGGAGTCCCTCTTATGTTTAAAGTTTTGCATCGATCGGCAAGCGGTTGCAGAGAAAAACTTTTTAAAGTGAAAATATAAAGACGCGGGTCGTGGACACACAGACACAGACTTACAATAGTCTCACAACCCTTCGGGTTCTCCCATCATTAACCCCACCTTACAATTTCAGTTTTCCCTCCTGGGAGTTTCCTTGTGTATCCATCTTGTCCACCCAATGCATCCTCTCCTGCCCCATTCCTCCCATTCCGATTGTTTGTCCACCTCCGTCTTAGTCTTCGGCTCTGCTGTTGGTGTCTCCTCCCCCCTCCTTTTCAGCTGTTCCTTTTGTCCTGTTGTATCCTTTGTTCCATGTACAGCACTCTTTCATGAGCCTCGACTTGACTATGTATACAAATAAAAACTTGTAACAGATGGAGGACTAAATGAAGAATTGCTTTCTCCCCTCATTTAATTATGTTTTTTAAAATATATTATTTATTTATTTCATTATCATCATTTTAAAAGTTGCTTTCGTTTATTTATCCAATCAATCACTTATTGTTCCCCATTATTTCACTTTCTCCATCCCTTGACCTTTACCCCTTACAAAAAAAACAGTCATTCTCACCACCTTACCCTTACCCCACGGCACACCCATCCTTTATCACTCCTTGCCACGATCTCCTTCTTTCTTTCGCTCTGACAAAGGGTTAAAATCCGAAATGTCAGCTTCTCCTTCCTTCTTCCCACAGTGGTTAGCATACCTCGATCATCCATTGGTCTTCTATCCACCGACACAGATCGACGCTAAACTTCACCAACAAGACTAGTTCTTCATTCTACAAAATGTTACATGGATACGTTGAACAAAATCGGACCATGCATGTCCGAGATATAGTTGCGGACGCCACAGATGAAATTAAGACCAAATACATAAGCCCCTCGTTTCAGACCAAGTCCAATGGGGCTATAAACTTGACTTGATCTTGGCCAAAGTGAGATAAGAGAAAAAAATTGCATGGCCACTGCAATGTAGGCATAGCAGCTACTCTGTTGGCAATGGTCGAAGACGTCATTCACGTTTTAAAACTCCATGCGCATCAAGGAAGAATCATGTACAACTTTACAAGAAGATCTACTGGCAAACTGATGCAGTTTAAGCTCATCTTTTGGTCATTGATGAAATCTCCATGGGTCACCGTTAACATTTGAATGTGTTGGTAGTTCCTTGAAGGACATGGAGAATGGAACACTTTCAGAAGTTTGACAGTGCTTCCAGCTGGTTACCAGAAGCAGATTCTGCCTGTGGTGCGACGTGGTGTGGAGTACAGATTGTGGAAGCAACTCTCAACAATCCATTTTGTGGGAACATATGGAACCTTTAGAGCTCATAGTTTGATATGCGTATTGCCAATGCCGCTCAAGACTCAGAAGCTGCAGTTTTCAAACAATACTGCAAGACATTGGCTTCGGAACTGCCCCAATCGTCTAAACTCCGGCAGACAAAGGAGTTATTTACGTTCTCACAGGATCATGAATGGCTAGCTACCAGAGCAATTGTCACAACACATTCTGCAGTTGAAGCTATCAACGTCGTGCGATGGAAGATTTCCTGGTGAAGGACTTGTCTCGAAGAATCAGACAGGATAAGTTGTTCTTTGTCAACACATCAAATTCATCAACCCCTGATTCCATCAGGATTTCCTCACACAACCTGAAAGTAAAGGCGACCTCTTGGAATAATGCTTCTGAGAAACTTTGGTGCAAGTTCTAGACATTGAAACAGGAGACGATATATCGTACTTGAAATGAGCAATCATTATTGAGGTTCGCCATGATTGCAACCGGATCTCGTGCATGAAAGACTTTATACCCAAGGTTCGCAATGATAACCTGTACCCATTCACCATTGACAGGAATCAATTCCCAATGCGTCCAGCATCTGGAATGACAGCCGCCGCCGAGTCTCAATGTCAAACACTGAAGAAATTGGAATTTAAATGCCAACACAATGTTTCTCATGGGCAGTATGATGTGGCAAGCTCTGAGTTGGATCAGGAGTGCGATCAAGATCTCACTCCAGAAAAAAAACAAAAAAAAATTTGAAAACAAAACTGATATTATTGTGATAATGTAGACTATCCAGAAATTATGTAATTTACCTTCCATCAAAATAAATATATAATGCTTCATGTGAAAACTCACTTTGGAATTATGTAGAATAAGGATAATCTGGAAAACTGGGTCGAAGGGTCAAGACAAAGCTTCTGCAGGAACTAGGAAATATTCCATCCGTAACCAGGCATTTGCTCATTTCATAATGCGAGTCGTCACCGACGAAATTAAAACGTCTGTTTAAACGAGCACAAAGAACTAGCGTCGGCAGAGTAACACCTCCACCAAGATGAACAGTTTACGTTTTGCATCCCACGATTGGCTCGATCTACATCCGGACCTGAACAAAATTTAATCAGCTTGTTCTTGTCACCTACCCAACTCATCACAAGTTTTGTCATAAATGTGCACAACTCTTGAAATATCGTCGTGTATCGTTTTTGGATCAATCTCTCATGGTGAAGAATCACTTTAAAAAATAATAATAATTTTTAAAATTCTCATATTCGGACCTTTCACCAAATCTAATCGATTCGTTCCCGTCACACACCACAACCTGTCCACCAAGTTTTAATCCGAATCCAATTGAGATAACACGCACAGACAGACAGACGTGAAAACAACCTCCGTCCACTTTGGCGGTGGAGGTAACTATGCGAACACATGCAAGTTGTATTCACAAACAAAAAAAGCATCCAGTTATTTATTCCCTGAGCATTTAAATTTTGCTTCTTTTGTAAATAACTGTGAGAAGAGTGAAGTCAGGTTGTGCAACCAGTCTCCACTCATGACATGCGGTGCTAGAAAGTAATTCGTTTATTCTGTCACACCAAACACCCACAAGTTAAAACATTCATAATAAGCAGATGCACCGCACGAGTATACACAATACACATCCTCAAAAGGAAGAATATGTGAACACATTGGCCACTCTGTGTGTGTGTGGGGGGGGGGGGGGGGGGGGATTGAGCGCGACTTAGATAAAAACCACTCAAAAGCACTTCCTTGCAGGGTAATACAGAACGTGAGGCCCTTTTGGACCTTGATGGCTAGCTTAGGGGGAGTCAACAACAACAGATGCAGATCGGACAGCAAGTGAGACCTCATCAGGACGATGAATTCTCAGAGACCTCATGCGTGATTTATAGTTTGAAACAAATAAATCGTGTGCCAAGTGGACACCGACAGGTGAGAACCGAACTGGTAAAATTCTTGTCACTTTCCTCGTGGGTCACTTCACATGATACCCTCCCCAAGGTCAGCCTGGCATGAAGATTACAAATATGGGGTTATTGAAACAAACACCTGACACTTTTGCCTTCAAAGTCAACCATTGTGAAGGAACATGGAATGCTGTTCAGACACTGAAATTGAATGTTCTTCAGAATGAGGCGCACGGCGTTTATACACATCCACCAATCCATCGTGGATTTTGTGTTTGTGCTGAAGGAATGATTCACAGGGTGTCAGACAGGTGAATAAGGTGAGAAAATTCGCACCCAACTTATGAAGAGAATGGCCATCCATGTTCTTGCAGGCAAAATATGATTCTCTCATAGCTGTCCAACTACTCAGTCATCTTGCCTTTCATGTTGAGCGATTCAAATGATCACAATGGGAAAATAAACAGCTGAGGTAAGTAATCAAGTCGTTTGCACATCAATCCATATCCATAGCATGTGGCAGTATCTCACTGCTAGTTGCCCTAAGCGACTGTGCTGCTGACGGCAGTGACCCTGTAAGTTTAACAAAAGTTAGAATTTATTCAGAATACCAGCGACAACTCAACTACTCTTCACCAAGGACAACCGTGGGGTCTTTAACGTTCGCCGACCTATAGCTGGCAATGGCGATCCCGCTTTAACGTCCCATCGAACGCATGGTGGCACTTAAAAAACAAAACATAAACACGGGCCTGTGAATCGAGACCATCGAGACGCAAAAATCCATAAAGCCCTCGTTTCAGACGAAGTCAACAGGGGCTAATAAACTTGACTTGATCTTGCAAGTGAAGCAAAGAGAACAAATTGCCATGGCACGCAATAACTAAGGATCGTCCAGCACAGCCGTTTATGGTTAGTTGAGATTAAACCCAGATTTAAATGTCTCAAGGCAAGTGCAGCCAGTTTCGTACCATCCGTCAAACTATTCCAAGTGCTTTGGAGTTGGAACGATCGTGTATGGCTATCATGGTGAATAAACATGATTTGGGTTGACATTCAAACAGAACGTGTGTCCTTTCACAAATTCCCACCATGAGAACATCAACAGTTATTAGACAAGAAGTAACCAAGCCAGTTATTCATGTCGACTCGACGGAAAAAGCTTGGATTCACTTTACGGCCGTGGGTAAGAAATTAGAAAATTTCCATGGGCATTAGGCTTGAATAAAATACAGGATTACGGAGATCAATGTCGTCATGAGAGTAAAGGGGGGGGGGGGCTAAGAGGGATTGGTTTGTGAGAAATTATTACTGATTTTCCAGATATCAGTAGACGAGGGTGAGGGGGGGGGGGGGAGAGATTCGACTAAACGAGGCATAACAAATCAGAAAATCGACATAACTTGCAAAACTGTCGTGTCATGTCACCTGCTTATGAAATTAGTTTGTCAAATATTTTAAGAAATTCATGACAGTTTTCCAAAATTTATTATTCGTAAGAGTAAATTACATTTTTACAGAATTCGTTCACCTTACATTTTGCAGAACAAAACAAAGAGAGAGAATTAACAAAGAAAAACCTGTAATCCCAGGATGAGAAGACGAGGTTAAAAAATCCATAAAAACAGGACAGCGACACCGACAAACAGGTAAAAGTGAAACAAAAAAGATGCTTCCCAGTTCCGGTAAGGTTAACAGACATGCATACATGATATAACATAACCTCTTCATGCTTCTCACATTGCATATTAAAAAACTATTGCATTAACGATAATAAAGGCACAAAAAAAACTCCGCTTCACAACATCTCGGTTCCAAAAAAATTCAGGCGTGGTTTGGGGAAACCTTTCAGGACGAGCATACAGGCATGAATCGAGTCACAAGGTATCGCACCCGGTAGCACCTTCCAAAGAAAATAATTTCCTTAACTGTACGAACTTGAACCTTCAAAGTCCATAGTCCGAGATGAAGAGCGGCGATGGCCGTACCGATTGAGACTCTCATTGCCTTCTTTAATCCTCGCGTCCGGTAGGTGCATGTTGGAGGCGGATCTCTCAGCTTTTTTGAGGTCCACCTCGGCCTGCAAAAGAAAGGCAAACGGTGAACCCGAATCAAGTCCGAAGGACTGAGGGTTGGTGGGTTGCAGGAGGCAAGAGTGATGAAATTCCGAGCCGCGAGGAGGCCAGCACGAGCTCAGGAACGTGAACTCTCCAAGTCAGCAAAAATGGTGTTTTAGCATTTAGAACAACTAGTCATGCTTGCTCAACAGACAAAGCTCAGAACAATTACCCATCGGATGGAGTCTTTCAGTACTTTCCCACCGTCCCGTAAAACAGGAAGGAGAAGCTAACAAAGCACACAATGCATTCACAAAGGTGAGATTCATATTTTTTGAAGACACTCCGTCTCATCACCTGCTGTATTAAAGTTCGAAGTTACATATCGTCAAAGTAATCTATCAGGTGAACCGTATTTGAAGGAGAGAGAAAAATTGACGATTAGTTTTACAAATTTTTACCTTCTCAATCTATAATCGTATTTTTGGATACATGAGATTATCCCGGGCAAAGGTATACTTCATCGGTACGTGTCCACAAGGTCTCTCGTTGAGTTTTAAATAAAATGTACGAATCACTCCGAGAGCTTTCAATTTTGCAATTACATTTTTCGGAACAATAAAAACAAATTTTATTCTGAGTTTTAATTCAACATATTTCTGAAAACAATGATAAACACTCAAGATCTGATGCCAGAGTAAAACCAATGTGGTCGACAATGGGACAAGAGGTCGCAGCTGGAACTTTTTTATTTTAAGGAAAAATTCCTTCATCTCCCTCCACCCCACTTTTTCAGGTTTCCATCCTCTCCTGCCAGCTTTTTCATACATACAGGAAGTGGACAAAAACAAAGGAGAAACCCAATGTAAAGTACTTAATAGGGGCGTTGGGCCACCACGTGCAGCCTGGTGTGGCACACGCGGCATGAGTCCATCCACATCATGGAATTTTGGCAGGAGGACGCGGCACCATTCTTCCACGAGAAAGTCAATACTCCACAGTGTTGATGCAAGTGAAAAACGCTGGCTCAGGCTAATCCAGAATAATCTATAAATGCTCGATTGGATTCAGGTCTGGTGACTGGGAGGCATGACCACTGATACATCAGTGGCATGCTATCAAACCATTGGTGACCACCTCTCTGTGGATAGGGTGTTGAATCCCTAGAGATGCCCCTGCCAGGCAGGAAGAAATGCTGCAAAATTGGGTGAAGATAATGACTCGACTCAGCAACCATTAAGCAGCGATTCACCGCTCATGGAAGGCATCCAATGAGGTAAATCTCAGTTCCTTCCACAAAGATCGGAACAAGTGTGTGCCTTCCATTAGGAGAGCCAGGAAACACCTTTTATTCAAGTCAACTTTCAGACATGTCTTCCCCCTCCAATTCTGGAAGCGACGGGAGGGGGGGGGGGTGTTGAAAGCGAAAGTACGGGAAGGGGGGAGCGGGCGTGAAAAGCGAGCGCAGGGCAGAGCGAAGCAGGGAGGGGCGGGCAGAGACGAAGCTGACGGAGGGCGGGCGTGAAAGCAAAGCGACGGGAGGGGGGGGGCCGTGAAGCGAAGGGACGGGAGGGGGGAGTGGGGCGTGAAAGCGAAGCGATAGGAGGGGCGGGCGTGAAAGCGAAGCGACGGAGGGGGAGGCGTGAAGGCGAAGCGCGGGAGGGGGGGCGAGGCGTGAAAGCAAAGCGGGGAGGGGGGGCGGGCGTGAAAAGAAGCGACGGGAGGGGGCGAGGCGACGGGGGGCGGGTGAAAGGAAGCGACGGGGGGGCGGGCGTGAGCGCGGTCTGGCACCCTGCCCTGCTCACCAAACTCTCTTCCCATGGTATCCAAGGCCAGCTCCACTCATGGCTCGAAGACTTCCTTTCCTGTCGAAGTCAACGTGTGGCCCTAAATGGTGCTCTGTCATCCCCTCTTCCTGTCCAGGCAGGAGTTCCTCAAGGCAGCGTTCTGGGCCC
>CM068957.1:146826937-146839343 GCA_035128595.1 Eptatretus atami | reverse complement strand
GCGAGAGTTCGTGCTCCTCATCGGAGCGAGAGGTTCGTGCTTCGTCATCTGTGAGCGGAGGTTCGTGCTCCGTCATCGTGACGAGCGTTCGTGCTCCGTCATCGTGAGCGAGCGGTTCCGTGCTCCATCTCGTGAGCAACGGTTCGTGCTCCGTCATCGTGAGCGAGCAGTTCGACTCCGCTGTGAAGCGAGCGGTCGTGCTCCGTCATCGTGAGCGAGCGGTTCGTGCTCCGTCATCGTGAGCGAGCGGTTCGTGCTCCGTCATCGTGAGCGAGCGGTTCGTGCTCCGTCATCGTGAGCGAGCGTTCGTGCTCCTTCATCTGTGAGCGAGCGTTCGTGCTCCGTCATCCTGAGCCGAGCGGTTCGTGCTCATCATCCTGAGCGAGCGGTTCGTGCAGTCATCCTGAGCGAGCGGTTCGTGCTCAGTAATCTTGAGCGAGCGGTTCGTGCTCAGTAATCCTGAGTGAGCGGTTCATGCTCAGTCATCCTGTGCGAGCGGTTCGTGCTCAGTCATCCTGAGGAGCGGTTCGTGTCAGTCATTCCGAGCGAGCGGTTCGTGCTCAGTTATCCTGAGCGAGCGGTTCGTGCTCATCATCCCGGACGAGCGGTTCGTGCTCAGTCATCCTGAGGAGCGGTTCGTGCTCAGTCATCCTGAGCGAGCGGTTCTGCTCCGTCATCCTGAGCGAGCGGTTCGTGCTCCGTCATCCTGAGCGAGCGGTTCGGCTCAGTCATCCTGAGTGAGGGTTCATGCTCCGTCATACTTAGCGAGCTGTTCCTGCTCCCGTCATACTTCGCGAGCGGTTCTGAGCTCCGTCATCGTGAGCGAGCGGTTCGTGCTCAGTCATCCTGAGCGAGCGGTTCGTGCTCAGTCATACTTGGCGAGCTGTTCTTGCTCCGTCATACTTAGCGAGCTGTTCGTGCTCCGTCATACTAAGCGAGCTGTTTCGTTGCTTCGTCATACTTAGCGAGCGGTTCGTGCTCCGTCATACTAAGCGAGCTGTTCATGCTCCGTCAACTAAGCGAGCTGTTCGTGCTCCGTCACGTGAGCGAGCGGTTCGTGCTCAGTCATCCTGAGGGACGGTTCGTGCTCAGTCATCCTGAGCGAGCGGTTCGTGACCAGTCAGCATGAGCAAGCGGTTCGTGCTCAGTCATCCTGGACGAGCGGTTTCGTGCTCCGTCATACTTCGCGAGCTGTTCCTGCTCCGTCATACTTAGCGAGCGGTTCGTGCTCCGTCATCCTGAGCGAGCGGTTCGTCCTCAGTCATCCTGAGTGAGCGGTTCGTGCTCCGTCATATAGCGAGCTGTTCCTGCTCCGTCATACTTAGCGAGCGGTTCGTGCTCAGTCATCCTGAGCGAGCGGTTCCGTGCTCAGTCATCCTGAGCGAGCGTTCGTCTCCATCATACTTAGCGAGCGGTTCGTTCTCCATCATACTTAGCGAGCGGTACGTGCTCAGTCATCCTGAATGAGCGGTTCGTTCTCCGTCATCCTGAGCAAACGGTTCGTGCTCCCTCATACTTAGCGAGCGGTTCGTGCTCCGTCATACTTAGCGAGCGGTTTGGCTCAGTCATCCTGAGCGATGGTTCGTGCTCCGTCATACTTAGCGAGCGGTTCGTGCTCAGTCATCCTGAGCGAGCGGTTCGTGCTCAGTCATCCTGAGCGAGTGGTTCGTGCCAGTCATCCTGAGCGAGCAGTTCGTTCTCCATCATCCTGAGCAAACGGTTCGTGCTCCGTCATACTTAGCGAGCGGTTCGTGCTCCGTCATATTAGCGAGCGGTTCGTGCTCCGTCATACTTAGCGAGCGGTTCGTGCTCCGTCATCCTGAGCGAGCGGTTCATGCTCCGTCATTCTGAGCGAGCGGTTCGAGCTCCGTCACGTGAGCGAGCGGTTCGTGCTCAGTCATCTGAGCGAGCGGTTCGTGGCTCAGTCATCCTGAGCGAGCGGTTCGTGCTCAGTCATCCTGAACGAGCGCGTTCGTTCTCTCATCATACTTAGCGAGCGTTTCGTTCTCCATCATACTTAGCGAGCGGTACGTGCTCAGTCATCCTGAGTGAGCGGTTCGTTCTCCGTCATCTGAGCAAACGGTTCGTGCTCCCTCATACTTAGCGAGCGGTTGTGCTCCGTCATACTTAGCGAGCGGTTCGTGCTCAGTCATCCTGAGCGAGTGGTCGTGTCAGTCATACTTAGCGACGCTTGTTCGTGCTGCCGTCATACTTAGGAGCGGTTCGTCTCAGTCATTACTAGCGAGCTGTTCGTTGCTCCGTCGTACTTAGCGAGCGGTCGTTGCTCAGTCATACTTAGCGAGCTGTTCGTGCTCAGTCATATTAGCGAGCTGTTCGTGCTCCGTCATACTTTAGCGAGCTGTTCGTCTGCTTCCATCATACTAGCGAGCGGTTCATGCTCAGTCGATACTTAGCGAGCTGTTTCGTCCTCCGTCATACTTAGCGAGCTGTTCGTGCTCCAGATCATGAGCAGCAGTTCGTGCTCCGTCATCGTGTGTGAGCGGTTCGTGCTCCGTCAACGTGAGCGAGCGGTTTTCGTGTCTCTGACTCAACACCTTGGTGATGGAGGTAATGAACAAGTCACGACAAGTCATTTTAAATAGACACTAAAAAATAAAATTACATTACAAAATGAACGAACAAATACATATGCAGAAACATAAATCAGCACCTTGATTGTCTGGGTTAAGACCACAAGAGTACACGAGGGTGAAGGCTTTTACTGTGAGGGGGATGTGGTGGAGCTGAAGCAAAAGAGCATGCGATGGCAGGCTGAACAAATTATTAAACTTTCACTGAGAACTAAATACCAGAATCAAGACGTGTCAAAAATAGTAAAACTCATCATATATTGTAACAACTTCTTTTAAGGGCTTAATTAATCTCAACTTTTGGGGTCTACAAATATGGTGAAGTTTGCGAAGCCGCATGAATCGACGAGCCAGGCCTGATTTGTCCAAAACACACACACACACACACACACACTCACACACACACAAACGCACACTTTGAGACTAGTGAGGCTCCATTCCACTCTTCTGAAACCACATATGGAGATAACAACCAACAACCCACACATGGTTGCAGACACTTTTAGGCTTGATATATGAGAATGTGTATATAATTATAACGATAAAATGTCTGTAATTTCAATTTTATCTAATGTTTGAATCGGTCTCCAATAAGTTAAGTGTCACATGATGATGAAGATATCATCGTACAAAAGCGAGAAATCCGTCAGTCCGTCCGTTCGTCTATCCAAAACACTTGCAACTTCTCTGAAACGACACATACGATTTCGAGAAATTTCCACCCACCTTCATCACCCGTGATGTTACCAAAGTCTGTCAAACCATTTTAAACATCGGGTCTAGGGATCTACGGGGTGGTGGGGTGGTGTCGGTTGCCCCCCAATAATATGTATTTGCTTTCTTCTGCAAAACCAACACACACAATTTTGTTGAAACTTGACACACAACCTTTATCATCCGTGATGTACCAAAGTTTGTTCACAGTAATAAAAACAAAAATCCATTGGTATTTACTGTCTTCTCCGTTATTATTTGTGAGTCATCCATGCCAACCAGTGGTTTCCTGGTTTTCTTATCCAGTCGCTACCAGCGTGAGCGCCCAGTGATTTCCCTATGTTTGTATCTTTCAATGCTTACCCATAGAAAAGGATTATGATGTATAAAGTTAGTTTTCCTGCTAAGATCACACCAAACTTCACCATTGCATGTAGGTATTTTAAAATGCAATAAGAAAGTGATATTTTGACGTTTCAATATCAATAATCTGTGTTGTTTTTTTCAATTGCTGATTTATTTATTCATTTTTTCATAGACAGGGGCAGGGTCTGTCCAAAATGCTTGAGGAAATGAAGAGTCAATTGCAGCAACACGCAATAATGCTGCAGCCTGTGTTGGCGAATACAGAGACCAGAAGATGGTGACTTGTTTCAGGAAATGGAAAAGTTTAGGTTCCATAAAAACAACATGGACGAGCTTGAAAGAGTGCAGGATTCGTTCACAGACTTGTCAACTGAAAAGGTCCAGGTGGTGTTGCCAGATCAATCCTTGAGCGGTTTGGTTTTGGATCGATTGGATAATGATTCTAACATACGAGGATATTCTCTCCACTGGCCGCCTTTCTCTTTGTAGCAGTTCGTCGGTGTTGCAGACATATTGATTTCGGTGAAATGAGGAACCGTTTGTAGAGGTTTGTGAGTGCGGTCTCGATGTGAAGAGTTAGAAATGTTGACATTACATGGATAATATTTTGAAATCTTGTGGATCACGCATCTCCAAACTTTCGGGAAGTCACCCAGATGAAGTGTGAGATGAATAATAATTATCCATCTAATGAGTAAACCAGTTGGCAAAGATCTTTAACTGGAGGGTGGGGATGAAGAGGTCTTCTCGATCCTTGCTTTAGGACAAGAGTCGTCAAGGGAAAAATTGTTCATTTTTATTTTATATATTATTAACTTGAGCGAAGCTTAAATTCATTAACATGAGATGTTCATCTAACTTGTACTGCACCTTCCGTCCATGTGAAAACATCGAGTAGTATTTCAAAGTTAAATAATCGTGCCTCCTATTCACATATGCATCGTTTCAAAGGAAATCCGCTTCATGTCGGGGGGTCACATGTGTATACTAATTCATAAAATTAGTCGTGAACTAGGGGCAAATTAATTAATCATTATTAATTAATAAAAACGAATTAATTAATCAAAAATGGGGGAAACACCTCTGAAGCGCTCACCTGGAGCGGCTGGATAAGAAAACCAGGAACCACTGGTAGGCGTATACAACCCACAAAATATTAATGAGAAGAAGTAATACCTCTGGATTTTTTTTTAATTCAGTGGAAAAAAATTTGGTACATCATGGGTGATGAGGTTGTGGTAAGTTTCATTCGAAATCATGTGTGTCGTTCTGAGAAGAAAGCAACTACCTATTTGATTTTTGGTCACCTGTCTGCTCCTGGATGGGTTTGAGGGAGTAGTTAGCGGCTGAAACCCGAATCCCATCCAGGTTCCTCCTGATGACTCCATCTTTGCTCTTTACATATTCGGGTTCCTCCTGATGACTCTGATGCAGTACTTGGTATATCCATATCGACATTTCAATGTTTGTCATTTTTGTAACCGGTTCTTATTTCGGTTTCTTGTCCACACGGATTGTTAAGTCGATAACCTCCACATATTAGTATACTACTACGTTATGACAGTTATACTTCTTACCGGCCGCAATTATTCCACCTGTCAGTACAGGGTCGATCAAAGGAAGTTCTTTTGTCCAAGTCTTTCACGAACAGGCTGCAGGAATTTGGAATTTGTTCAGGGTGTGGGCGATAACTAGACAATGTTTTGTGAAAGACACCGTGGATCTTTAACATCCACAGACTAATGCTTGGAGAGGACACCCGGCTTAACATCCATCCGAGGCGGCGCCACATGACGTGCCACCCCCGGGGGTGAAGTGCAGACAGGGTATGGTCACAGCGGGAGGTTCACAGCAGCCCTGCCCTTTAGACTGGGTTGTGACACCTCTTCAGATTTGGTCCACGACCTGTATTAATATATCTTCGGAAAGCAGATAGATCGTTGAAAATAATCTCGAACATGGTTTCATTTTCCTTATCAGCATATTATTGGACCAAAGACTAAGTCATCATATTGCCTGCACATGATCACAGCTTGGTTTTGTTTAAATGACGAGATATACTCGGGCAGATCACATTTCAGGCATTTGAGTAGCACTCTCATTCATCGTATCTGATCCACTGATAAAGCTTCGTTGCTGCCAAATGAAACCATTCAACAGTCAGTGATCGGTGTTGTGATATGGTAACAATGCAACTTAGTTAGGTCCTACTTGTCTCTTTGCAATGATGGCAATGTGTTTCCGTGTTATTGCCTCCGAGCTATTCTCCTATTCGTAAACATGAGGTGCAGTCTTGTGTCAAGACAAATCCCATAAATAACTAGAAGGGCAACTCGGTCCAGACATACCTCCTCCTGTAATGCCTGATCCCGAGACCATATCTGGCAAATACTTTTTGAGATATCGTGCTACATATACTTTTGAGTCCGATCTCTCAATGGTGAAGAATCACTGAAAAATTATGTAGTCGTATCCGGATCCAATCTTCACCAAAATTGAATCAATTCTTCCCCGTCGCACACCAACCTGTCCACCAAGTTTCCATCCCGAATCCGTTCACAACTTTTTGAGATATCGTGCTATATATACATTTTTTGAGCCCGATCTCTCATGGTGAGAATCACTGAAAAGTTTTAGTAGTAGATGCGAATCCGGATCTTCACCAAAATCTCATCAGTTCGTCCTTGTCACACACCGAATCAGTCACAAAATTTCATCTGGATCCGTCTGCAACTATTTACATATCTTGTACACAACAGACAAACAGACAGAAAGGAGTGAAAACATAACCTCCTTCACCTTAGGTGTGTGGAGGTAATGAACTCGGCAAAACAGGAAGATATGTTGCAGTAAACACTGAAACCAAAATAATAAACCTGCGGTAGATTCCATCCATTGGGACATACTCTGTGCAAGCGTTGGTGCTGCCTAAGCAGTCTCCTTGGCTATTGGCACAATCCTCGACAGGTCACCACTCCGACACAGTATACCAGCAAGCTAGTACTCATTTTGCGACCTCGGAAGAATCAGACCAAGTTAACCCACCTGGTATTAGTTCAACAGCGAGCAGGATTTGAACTCAGGCCTAGGATCCAAGACCACCACCCTACCATTAAGCAACACAGGCATACAGGTAGATTGTTTAAAATAAAAAAGAAAATGTCAGTTGAGAAGTATGAAAATGAGATTATCATCGGTGTCTCTTTAAAAATGATGCGAGACACAAATGGAGGATTGAAAATTCTCGGTTACGGATAAATGGCCTTGGCCTGGTCCTTGGCTTGCACTGGCAGGTTGACAGGCGATGGAAAGTGTTCAGTTCATCCACTGAGCCGCTTTACTTCCGTTCACAAAGACACCCACTGAGACAGTCATCCGATGGTGTGATTCCACTATAACAAGATAGATTCGTGAGGAATCATATTTAAAATTGTCAAAATAATAATAATAATAATATTAAATAATTTTATAACCTGACATACTGACTGGTTTATTACGTCAGATATCCTTTCATGTCAATAACCAGTTGTTTAAATGGACCAGACAGTAATTTAATACGAGTAATCATAAATTGGTTCATCGATTATTTCTCTGCCACGGTGTATATTAACTACGACTCCACCACTACTACTATAAAATTAACCACGTGCTTGTGGGATCAGCTTTGGCCCAAGTCTTTGACGAACTGGCTGGCAGGCCTGATGTTGACTGGAGCTGATTTAAACAGAAATTTGAAATTTCTCCCATCAACATTTCAAATGAACAACTCATTAATCTGACGCACCCATAAAACAGGTGTCCAGGTGCATGGTTATAACTTAGTAGCTTGCCGCTATCGGCATTGCTGGTGCTGTTCTCATCCTGTTGGCATTTTGAAGAATCAATTTTTTTTTTCTATTTTTTTTGTGGGGGGGGGGGGGGGTTAAAGACCCCCAACCCACGAAGGAATGTGGTTGGGGATCATTTGTATTACCTTCGCACAGCTATTAAGGTTTGGCATGAACAAATAGGCGATTTTAAAAGAAAATCAATTTTTTTTATTTTCCAAATTTTCAAAAAACATTTCTCACGAAACACCTTCGGACTCACTGATGAATTCTGAAAGTTTTGACAAAGATCATTTTGGCCATTCTGAGAAAAATGGCGACACACGGACAGACAGACAGCAGACATCCTCTCTTATCATATAGATTTCAGAATATCACAATAGGATGCGTCAATGATCATTGTTTATGGCCACAACAGAATCAAAATAAACCAATTACTGCACCGTAGTCCAAAGAAGGAAGCCGACACCATGATGGAGACTCGCAACTCATAAAGGGTTCTATTCTCATGGATACTCGGTGGAAACTTCTGCATCATTTGTTGAGTAGCAATATGTCCAGGATTAATCTGTATCAGAAACATTATGAGCCATCATGAAGGCCCTACACTTGGTCAATAGTGCCGCTCAAGCACCACCAACAGACCCTTATACATGTTCTTTTTATACAAATCGAGCTCATAGGAAGAGCAAGGGACGGAGGGTAAAGGTAATGCATTTAACAGTGGGGTAATGGGACAAATGAATGCAACAAAGGATGAATGAACAGGATGAGGTGAACAAAATGGTGGGGTATAAACTGCATGCCCAAAAAAAAGGAAGATCCTCAATTTCACAAATGTTGATCTTTGTTATGAACATAATCCAAGAAACCTCTTTTTGGACCTTTTTGTTGCATATGACAACAACCAATTTAGCATAAATACTCATATAATACAATGGAAGTGCCAATGACTTAAAATTACCCCCTCATTCATAATTCCATAAAAACACAAATGCAACACATCAATCGAAAAAAACAAGTGGAATTTACAACAAAAAGGCTATTTTATCACAATAGTTTTGTTTTTCCACTTCAGCACACAATTTAGAGTGAACAGCAATAATAATTAAATTGATAAAGTCTGTTGTGAAAGGATGTGTGGATGTACTGTAAGATCACCGATTGGTGGCTCACCTTGCACATGGTTGCTGGTGGGCCAGCACTCCGAAACAACCACCAGGCAACAACCAGACAACTTCATGACTTTCAGCAAACAAGATCATGCAACCTCATCACTCGCCTAATGTGGGAATATGTCGGTGACGGGCTTTTGTAAGCTCCCCATTATCCATTAGTGGACGATGGGGATGGGTATTTTTTCCACACCAGGCCGGTGGAAGGGATGTGCAAACCAGCTGTGGATGCATGAGAAATGTGAGTGTCACGGTGGGAGTTGCTTCCTCCCAGAGATAGACTAATCTGCTTTCCTCTCTTCCTTTAGGCCCAGAATAGGCATTCGTGACGCAGAATGTGGTCCTCAAAAACGTCACTTCATTTATCTGCGATTCACAATTTCAAAAACTTTTGTCAAGTTTCGATAAATACGATTTGGATTGGAAAAGGAAGGAAGGATAAAGGCCGGGATTTTTTTTATTTTTAACGATTGGGGGTGAGGACAGTGCGTGTACAGCACTATCTCCCATCCTCAACCCTGAACTTTCATCCTTCCCTCGGTTCAAAACGCATATTGTGAGTAATTTGCTACTCTTCATAATTTCATCAAATTTGTTTTACTGCTATAAAAAAAAACATATATATACATATATATATATATATATATATATATATATATATATATATAATATACATTCAGGTTTGGGAATATTTTATATCTAACCCATTTTGCCAATCTTTCTACAGGGATCTTGGCATAAATTAATTATTGTTTTCTTTGTTTTACAGATAATACTTGAAATTTTTTTTAATGATGGAGCACTTCAAATGCAATAGCATATTTTTAAATTTAATTTTAATGTTTTTAAATGCAATGAGCATGCCATTTCAAACAAAGTATCAATGACAGACGATGCGACACGATTTGGCTGATTTAACTCCACCAGTTCTTCCGATGGGGATTTCTGAAGGGCAAAGTTTATAAGGCATCCAACATCGATAGTTGACTTGAAGGCAAACATCACTGCAACCATCCGCCTATTGACTAAAGACATTGCTTGGCGTAATGAACAATATGATGATCCGCTGTCGTGAATGCACGAATTTGAAAGGAGCCATTTGTCTGATGTAATTTTTAAGAATATAGAATCAAAATTGATTTTAAAACCATCAGATATGAATGCCCACCCTGTACATATATAATAATAATTGTGGTGTGGATATATAAATATTTATATTAGTATTATATATATATATATATATATATATATATACCGACCGGTCCAAATTTTAGAACACCCACAATTTCCAGTTTTTACTGAAATTTAAGCAGTTTAATGTTTCAATGTATCCTGAAATTAAAGCAGAGAACAAATAAACAATTGCAGATAAAAAAAGAAATCATGGAATCGTTTTGTGAACAAAATTAATCTAAATTTAACTTCAAAGTAGCCACCTTTTGCAGGATATAACAGCCGAACATACTCGTGACATTCTTTCTTCAATAAGAAATCAATATATTGTTCGAAAGTTCTTCCCAACACTGTTGCTTGAAGTTCCCACAAATGTGTTGAACTTGTAGGTTACTTTGCTTTCACCCTTCTGTCCAGTTCATCCCAACCACTCGATGGGGTTTAAGTCTGGAGACTTGTGCCGGTCGAGACCATTCCATGATTTGAAGCCCACCGTCTTGTTCTTTTCTTCCAAGATAATTCTGACATAGGCTGGAGGTATTTTGGGTCGTTATCTTGCTGTAGGATGAACCCCTGACCAACTAGAGTGAAGACAAGTGGGTATTGCATGTGCTGAAAATGCTGTGGTAGCCCTTTTGTGTTCAGGGTGCCAGTCACTCTGTGCAGTTCGCAAACTCTGGATCAGCAAAAGAGCCCCAACCATCACGTTCTCTCCTCCATGTTTGTACAGTTGGTGTCACACACTGAGGAACCATCCTTTCACCAACTCGACGTCGTACAAAACCCTGCGTGATGAACCGAAGGATTTCAAAATTTTGATTCATCGGTCCATAAGACTTCTTCCAGTTTTCAATCGTCACTGGCAGTGATTCATGGCTCAGGCAAGCTCTTTTTTCTTATTTTGCCATCTTGCAATGATTTCTTACTGCCATCGACTGTCAAACCTGCAGGTCGAAGTCTTTTTCTTCACAGTTGAAACTGAAAACTTCCTTACTCGACAGTGTTAAGCTGTGCTTGAAGCTGCTGTCTCTGTAGGCCACCTATCACGCAAGTGTTGACTCTCAGAAACTTGTCTTCTGATTGTGTTGTGGCTTTGGGTCTACCAGACCTCTTCCCTGTCAGAGTTTCCTCAGTTTCAAGTGCCTTTTGATGGTGTAGGAAACTGTACTCATTGACACTTCGCTTCCTTTGCAATTTCTCTCATGGAAAGACCTACACTTTTACGGGTATATAATGGCTGTCTGTCTTTCCGTGTAATTGTCTTTTTCTCACCATAATGATTGGCAATATACTACTTCCTGCAGTGCAATATTGTCCAAATAATGCTTCAGAGGATTTAGCACACAGACTGTTCCAACACTGCTTTTTATACAGACAGAGGGTTTGTAACTAATCAAGAAAAGTTGGGACACCTGTCGAAATTGTTTGCATCAACATTTCAAGGCTTAATTACTTCCATTGCTGCAGAACAGCTGCAGTTGTGAACTCACTACTTGTTCCCTGAAAAAGGGCCTTTTTTAACAACTCTGCAATTTACATTATTTCATTTTGTAACCCAAACTTTTTTTTTTTAACCTCTGGCAGTTTACCGTTTAGCTTTGTGCGATTTCAGGTTTATTCACCTGGACTTGAACTGCTTAAATTTCAGTAAAACTGAAAAATGGGGGAGTTCAAAAACTTTTGACCAGTCGAGTAATATTATATATTTATATATATATATTATATATATATATATATAATATATATATATATAATATTATTCCAATTATATATATATAAATATGTTATATTATCAGGGCAACGCCAGGGGACTCCAGCTCGAAGATACAGGGTGTCAAAAAAAATGTACTCCAAAACCAGTTATGAGGAGCCAGAATGTGAGTAACATTTTTTTTTGGGACACCTGTATATTATATATATATATATATATATATATATATTATATATTATATATATTATATATATATAATAATGTATATATATATATATGTATATTTTTATATGTGTGTAATATACTATTCTGAAACGCAAAAGAAACTTACCACTTGTTTGAAATGTAATAAAATTGTAACAGTTCAAAATAAACAACCAACAATTGCTAATTGAAACATTGGCATTTTATTGTTGACTATGTCAATTTTTTGACCAAGATACAACTCATCTCATAAGTTTTGTTCTACAGTACAGAAACAGCACAGGGTGCAATGTCAGTTCCCCTTTCAATTCACGAACCGCTCGCTCACGATGACGGAGCACGAACCGCTCGCTCACGATGACGGAGCACGAACCGCTCGCACAGGATGACGGAGCATGAACCGCTCACTCACGGTGACGGAGCAGGAACCGCTCTCTCACGATGACGGAGCACGAACCGCTCGCTCACGATGACTGAGCACGAACCGCTCGCTCAGGATGAAGGAGCACGAACCGCTCGCTAAGTATGACGGAGCACGAACAGCTCGCTAAGTATGTTGGAGCACGAACCGCTCGCTCAGGATGACTGAGCACGAACAGCTAACTAAGTATGACTGAGCACGAACCACTCGCTCAGGATGACTGA
>CM068957.1:146801258-146812524 GCA_035128595.1 Eptatretus atami | reverse complement strand
GCTCAGGATGACTGAGCACGAACCGCTCTCTCAGGATTACTGAGCACGAACCGCTCGCTCAGGATGACGGGGCACGAACCGCTCGCTCAGGATGACGAAGCACGAACCGCTCGCTCAGGAGGACTGTGCACGAACTGCTCGCTCAGGATGACTGAGCACGAACCGCTCGCTCAGAATGACTGAGCACGAACCGCTCGCTCAGGAGGACTGAGCACGATCTGCTCGCTCACAATGATGGAGCTCGAACCGCTCGCTAAGTATGACGGAGCACGAACAGCTCGCTAAGTATGACGGAGCAGGAACAGCTCGCTAAGTATGACTGAGCACGAACCTCTCGCTCACGATGACGGAGCACGAACCGCTCGCTCACGATGACGGAGCACGAACCGCTAATAAAGTTCTCTCATTTCCCTCTTCCTGTCGCAGGCTGGAAGTTCCTCAAGGCAGCGTTCTGAGCCCTGTTATAATTTCTGGGTTTTCATCAATGATCTCTCTCACTCTCAGGAAAATCTGCTTCTCTCTTTGCTGATTGACTCCACAATTCTGCGTTATCCATCTCTGTCCCATCCAATCAGACCGGCCAAGCATCTTTCACCCCTCTGAGATCTGGATAAAATACAAACTGGTTTCAACCACGTGGAACATGTCTTTCAAACCCTGACAAATCTCACACTCTTCACGATGTCTCTCCCAAAAGAAAATCTGGAAAGCCCCCCCCTAACTTTCCCTGAAGCAATCCTCTTGAAGAAGTCCCTTTCATTCAGCTGCTGGGTCTCACAGATCTGCCATGATCTTTCCTGGGAAAGACACATTTCAAAACCTGGCCTCCAAGCCAATCGCCGACTGGGAATCCTCTGTCATGCAAAAGTCCCTTCCTTGACCCACCTGAGCTCCTAAGTACATACAAACCTTTGCCTGCAGGCCTGATGGGAGTACTGCTCCCCCCTCTGGGCTGGTGCTCCTTGCCTCTCCGCTTTCCTCACTTCACGCTGTGGAAAGCCAAGGCATTTGGATCATTGGTAATTCTCGCGCGATGAGGCCTGAGTCTTTGGGCCTCCCACTCTTCACCCGCAGGGAGGTCAGTGGTCCCTTTCTGACTTCTTGCATGTCCCTCTGCCCCCGCACCCCACCCGCTCTGTCTGAGATATGTCCCCCTATATTTCCACAGGGAAGCTTCAAAGTACACCAGCAACCCCCTTCTGGTAAAACTACCAAAAGTCAAGATCACTGCTCACCTTCACTCTTTCATTCCTCCACCACTGAAGAATAAAGGAGGTTTTAGTTTTCACCCCTTTCTCTGCTGTTATCTTTGTCTGTTTGTTTGTGTACAGGATATCTCAAAAGTTGTGGGATGGAACTGGATGAAATTTGGTGGAACAGGGTTTCCGGTGTGTGACAAGGACGAACTGGTTAGTATATTTGGTGAAGATCTAGATCCGGATCCGATCTGATTAATTTTTTAAGCGATTGTTTCACCATTGAGAAAGATCGGGCAAAAGGAATATAGCACGATATTCAAAAATTTGTGGATGGATTTCGGATTAAACTTGGTGGACAATATTGTTGCAGACATGGTATCGGCTGCAGAGCATGCAACTGCTAGGTGGGGCAGTAGGGTCGTCTCTACCAGGAACACCCCGGAATCTAGATCATACTTTGCGGAAAAACTCTCCGAATGTATGGGTCCCTACCGGACCAATGAATCGTCAATAATTCCACCACGTGGTAGCAGGGTCCAATTTGCCCCACTCTTCAAAATACCTAGAGATCCGACGTGGCGGGTTACCGAGTATTCACACCCTGCGAAGGCACCGTACGAGTCGAGCCCGTTAGCTGTACCCGACCGTGCGCAAACCCGAGCGGACGGTTGCGAAGTTCCATCGTCCAGAATGTAACTTTAACAGCGGCAACAGCCTTTAATAATTCACCAACACTGGCGCCGTGCTAAGCCAATGGAAAGAAAACACACGCAACGAAACATGATGCATTTAAACAAATGTATTTATTTATAATGGGGGGAAAGGGGGAGGCACGCAAGAAGCAGAGTTATCACACTAATGAGAATGAAATGCCAAATAATGTTACAAGGCACTTAACAGTTGCTGCTTAAAGACGGGGCCCCACACAGACAACACACACCACAGAAACGGACCCCATGGTCTTATTGAAGGCCTCCAGCTCAAGAAGACAGGTGAGCTAGAGACCAGAGCTTAGCACTTGGACCTGTCCACCTCGTGTGGTCTTCGAACGTCCGCTAGGACTCGAACCCACACACGACGACCACGCCAATGCACCGGGCAACCGTGCTCTCGCAACCGTCCATGCACCAACCGGTCTACAAGGCTAAGGATCAGAGGCGACGATTGGATCCAGCTCGCGGGACTCGAACATGCAATTTTTTACAATGATGATGACCAACACGACGAACACGACGACCAACGACCCCAAGACGACACCAGGTGAACAACCAAGACGACCACCAACCAACCTGGCGTTCCTTTTATCTTCTTCTTTCCAGGGTCAGACAATCGCCCTCTGAGGTGGCCTTCCCTCTCATTGGCCGGCGTGTTCGTGAGAACATCGCCTTCTGAAGGCAGCCTCCACTCTCATTGGCCGGCGTGGTCGTGAGAACATCGCCTTCTGAGGACCTAAACACTCTCATAGCCGGCGTGTCGTGAAGAACATCGCCTTCTGAGGCGGCCCTCCACTCTCATTGGCCGGCGTGTGTGAGAACATCGCCTTCTGATGCAGCCTCCTACTCTCATAGGCCGGCGTGTCGTGAGAACATCGCCTTCTGAGGCGGCCTCACACTCCTCATTGGCGGCGTGTCGTGAGAAAATCGCCTTCCTGAGGTGGGCCTCCCACTCCTCATTGGCCGGCGTGTCGTGAGAAAATCGCCTTCTGAGGCGGCCTCCCACTCTCATTGGCCGGTGTGTCGTGAGAAAATCCGCTTCTGAAGGCGGCCTCCCACTCTATTGCCGGCGTGTCCGTGAGAACATCGCCTATCTGAGGCGGCCTCACTCTCATTGGGCCGGTGGTGTTCGTGAGAACATCGCCTTCTGAGGCGGCCTCCACTCTCATTGGCCGGTGTGTGTGAGAAAATCGCCTTCTGAGGCGGCCTCACTCTCATTGGCCGGCGGTGTCGTGAGAAGCTCGCCTTCTGAGGCGCCCTCCACCTCATAGGCCGGCGTGTCGTGAGAACAATCACCTTTATGAGGCGGCTCCACTCTGCATTGGCCGGCGTGTCGTGAGAACTCGCCTTTCTGAGGCGGCCTCCATCTCATTGGGCCGTTGTGTCGTTGATGAACATAGCCTCTGAGGGCGGCTCACTCTCATTGGCCGGCGGGTGTCGTGAGAAACCGCCTTCCTGAGGTGGCCTCCACTCTCATTGGCCGGCGGTGTCGTGGGAGACCCAAACTTCTCGTGAGGCCTGATTGAGAACAACGGGCTGCGGGACATTTGCACTCCTGCCTCACTATGGGCACGTTAGCGAGGAACTTCTGAGTTGATGGAGCTTTAACTCTCCCAGGGGCTGCGTAAGCGTCACGGTCGAACGCGCAACAGTTAGCGCAGAGTGGAGTCGGTGTGAGGAAGCGAGGATAGAGTAACTAAGAGGTGATGCACCAACGGAATATCCCCGCGTTCATGCGTACGATCTACAAAGTAGGTCTACCCAGGAGATATCACGAGCCTTCGCACGGTTATGTAGGAGGTGGTGCACCTCTAGGAACGGAAACACAGAAAAAAAAAAGGGCACGGCTATAACCACACACTTACCTGGAGTCATCACAACGGTGTTCTAGTAGGATGCGACGCAGCACGAACCGGCTCGGCTCAAGGATGACTTATCACGAACCGGCTCTTCTCGTGTTGGCTGTGAGGAATGTGACGTTTCGAGCTGAGCATTCGTGAAACAGCTTTCGGGGGTGTGTGATCAAGGATATAAACATGTGTTCAGATGTGTTGTGAAAACGCATCTGGACTCCGCCGGACGACGCCTACTAGAATAATTTTTTTAAGGTGAGGTCTCTCAGATGAACATCTGGAGTCGCCAGAAGATGGGAGGCATCCAGAAATAGGACTAATATGAGAAGCCGCTAGTGTCTCAAATGTTTTTGGGCCAATTATGTTCTCGTGGATCAGGCATTACAGGGCGGAGGTAGCTGCTGTTCGGCGTCTACCTCAGGGAGTTGGACTCGACCTGGGAGCACCTTCTAGTGTACATTCCGGTTTCTCCGGCCCCGCCTTTGGAACAAAACTCCCAAGCATCAGCTCTCTTTCAATCCGCGCCCTCCCTGATCACAGGGGCCATGGGCATCAGAAACAAGAGCTCGTACTTAAGATCATTGCAACATACCGGTCTATGTCTACGCACCCCCACGTTCGGCTAATAAGACGGGATAGCACTACAACCGACACACTGTATTTCCGCGCTACCTCGAACCCCTAATCCACCCCAAACCCAGCCACTGGTACCGCGCATTGCCACATCTACAGACTTCCCTGGCGCCGAAAGTCCTCTGTCTTGGTAAGGACCTTGAAGACGCGGCACCTTGGTGTGGATGCAACCATCTTGTTTAACCCGGGCCTTGTCGCGCTACCCTTATCCCCATGCCCTGCATCTGACGGCGCTGCTACGAACCACAGTCTCGCTATCGTCTTCCTGGTTTCGCATGACTACACTGCGATCTTTGATTTATCCCGGCTTCGACCGTCTTCAGCCACGATTGACTTGCACGTCCATCTGATACCCTCGCTGCTTCTCCGCTAGTCTAGTGGGGTATCTGTGGCGCTTTAGGCGAGGAATCGCACAGCCCTCGACAGTGTAAACAAAAAGATACTTGGACACTCAAAGGCTGTGCTATAATAATCAAGTGACAGTAGGGCACCCGAACTCCGCTCGCTTAGTTTATGACGGAGCAGACAATCCTAACGCTCGTGGAAATTGATATAATGATTCCAAATCGAAACAGAGCACAGACCTCTATTAAATAACTTCTTGAATACAGACTATAAGGATCCCCTTGTCAGGCTATAAGCCGATAGGAACAGTTCGAACAGCTTCGGACACTGCTTACTAATCTCGCGATATCGTGCTATCAAGCGCGAATATGTTCTATCGTGTAAGAGTATGACGGAGGCAGAGAAACCAAAGCGATCGGCTATTCGAGCATCCACATTGGTGGACGTGGCATGAACCCCAGGCTCCCAAATCATCTTTAACCAATCCAAGAATGATGACCGCGTTGGACACAACCTCCTGCGATGTCGCTATATGCCAACGGCAGTCCACGGAACAGCTCGCTAAAGGTATGGCAAAATCAGGGAGTAAGCATACCAGCAATACTGCAGAACTGTACACGGGCTTATAAGTTTGCTACGATGGTAGGAGCAGAAAACGGTACAAGAAACTCGGCATCGATCGCGCAGATTCCTTTCCATATGGAGACCTGAGAGCACAAGAACTTTAGAGCTGTCCAGGAGTGCTGAACATACATGGGGATTTACATGAGCACCGATGAACGAATAACATGCAACTACTTTACAATAGGTTCAGAGGACTTAGGAGTCACACAAACCTGCACATTAGTCATCTGCCTTTCGGCACAATCCGGTTGAATGGTAAGTACTTGGGCAGGTGCACAATATACTCGCGGAGGTCTTTTGCGCACTTCGAGCTGATGGAGGCTAGATAGCAGAACCTGCTCCGCTTAGTATCAAGGCTTGACATGAAGCACACACTGGTGCCATGAACCCGCCGCTCATGCTGTCACAAGGCAGCCCTAGATGGGCTCGAGCACGACTCGGCTCGCTGATGCTCACATTCACAGCGGAATGAGCCGTGCAGATTGATGCAGTATAGGGTCAGTGACCAGCGGCGAGCAACCGACCCCGAGTCTTCGAGCTTCACGCTCTAAATGGATTAACTGGCTTGGCAACAGAAAGGCACGGTTCATACGCAATCACAAGTAAAGGACAAGGACATGAATCGGATGTCACCAGGGCCCCATTGATGGTTATTTGATACGTCAAATACTGTTGCCTTCATGGCTCATGGAGATTAAAGGAGCATGAAGCTTGACACCATATTTATGTACAAGATGAAACACTTTCTGCGCCTGCGGCACGTTCTCAAGCGCAGGATGTACTGAGCAGCGGAACTCTTGCCCTTCTGTCGATCAAGATCACTCACAAACAAAGTGAGGATGTAAGGTATAGCTGTTAGCAATCGACTCCGTTAAGGTCGTTTGCAGGATTGAATACAGACTGTCGCACAATGTAACTCGCAGACTTCAGACAATTTGGACCATGCATGTTTCTCGCAGAAGTGGAGTTGGACTAGGAGACACAGATAACCGCTTTCTTAGCTTAGTGTGAACAAAATGGCCACCAGTTCGCCATCTTGATGGACTCTAGATGCATCTGCAAAACCAGCTGCAGCCGCTGCTTAGGTATTACTTAGGAGAGAGCACTGAACCTGCGGCATTCGAACTTCATTCGCTAGTGGGTGGCAAAGTTGGATGGAAACCATGCGACTTCGAAAATCGCCATGTTCGCTAGTATGACGGGAGAGCACAGGGTAATAGCTTGGGTCAAAATAGGTACAAAGGAGACGCGAGGCTGCTGTACCCGCATACGCCGCTCAGGGATGACTGGAGCAGCGAACCGCTGATCGCTTTTTTTTTTTTTTTTTTTATGTACAACGTAAAGTGGAGCCGCCACACGAGAACTGCGCATGCTCGCTGGATCTGATGTCGAAATTAAGATTATTATGACGGAGCATGTTATAAACGGAGCAGGGAAACCAGCTCCGATGTGGATAGTTGTCTCTTTGTGACCTAAGATCATGGAAATAGCCCGAAAAACTTAGCTGCCCATACATGTCCGATATATTGGATTGGTGGGAATGGACTTACAAGAGCGCAACTGCATGCATGGCATGAATACCGACAGCTTTCGGCTCATGGAATAGACTGGAGGTACCACCAAATGAACCCGAGCAGGCCCACCCCATCCCTTTTTAGGGTAAATAAACCCAAATCTGGATAGGCGACTCCGTTTCGGATTGTATCTGGAGGAGCTGAAGTGGTCATATCGACGAACCGCTCCCCATTCAGGGAGGATAACAGTAGACTATCGATCCGCCGTCATTTTACGCAAAGTTGCATCGAGAAGGACAACGGGAGGAGATATTGGAGATGACGCTTTGGTGTAGCACAGACTCTTTGGAGGAGCTTTGGAGGGTAATGGTGCTACGTAGCCAATGCTGCCAAATAATGTCTCGGGTCTTAGTTGAGTGTTTAACGGAGCACTCGGAGCCAAATGTGCACTCCGAGGCCAAATAGCTCATTTTTGAATTAGATTGGTTTGGCACGATCTAAAAGCAGCGTACAGCACATTAGTCTATTCTGATTGTCGGGACTGGGAGGCACTGGATGTATGAGTCCTCCTCTCGCCGGGATTACAGGACTGGACTGTTACCGGAGCACGTGTGATACATGAATCACGCTCGGCCAGCGTTATTCTCACTCACTTAGATTGGAACAGGGGAGCTTCCAGGAGGAAGAGGTGCATACTTCGGAGCTCTGGTGGGCCGTTAACAGGCACTAACACATATCAACGAATCGGAGCAGCAGAAACGACACGAGAGGGCTACACACTATTAACTCAGCACACACGAGACGCACAATCCGGATGAATCCCGCTATCGAGCCCAAATCGGTGGTGGAGATAACTTTGAGAGACTCTGGAAAGCGAGAAACGTCTCACCCTGCTACTCACACGGTGTACTTGTAGGAAGGAGACCTGGTACACTCCGCTTGTGACGATAGACACACCAACAAGGAAGTGATTGCAGCACGTGATAGATGGCTGTGGTCGTGTGCTCGGCTGTGTGTGTGTGTTGTGTGGTTGTGTGTGTGTGTGGTAGTGTGACGTGAGTCGCATACGTGTGTGGGACTCGCTGACAAATCGCACTAGGCTCTAGTGGCAATATGAGTAGACCAGGTAAATTGCAGAGCTGTGACGTTGTCATGGATTGTTCCGGGAGGACCGTGAGTTGAAATAGGGAGGTACTCCAAGAAACCATCGTGTTGCCAGGCAAAGGCAATCAACATTCCACAGAAATGCAAAAAGGATTCACACTCCGTAGCGGCAGCTAAAGTGGTTCCCTGTTTATATCGGCCTCCATGTCCCTCGGTCTTGAAAATATTTCCTCTTCCTTTTCAATTCCAAGTTCAAATCAATGCACCTAGCAAGCACTCCTGGAACCGGATTCGCTCTATTCAGGAATACTGAGCTCGGTAACTGTAGGATATAACACAGTATTCTTGGCTTCATAAACAAGGTACACTGAGTACGTTGGGAGGCACGAATTCGCTGCATTTTAGGATGTCCTTCGAACGCGATGCATTCCTGTAGAACACAGCTCGCAACAGGAGACTGAGCATTGATACGCGAACGTACTCGTGAGCGTATGTAGTGTGGAATATATATACTTAATAGTAAACAACTAATACATAAACATGCATACAGAGGCCTCAGGCTACACAAACACATCACACACACACACACACACACACACAATCAGACACACACACACACACGAGATAGATACTGAGACTACGGTACTCCTGCTCGCGCTCAGGATCTGGCTACTTCTGAGAGAAAGTTTCACACGAATAACAGTTGGTGGTGCAGATGCTATTGTGCGTCATGTTGAATTTTTTTTTCTTGCGAATAAGAAATTGCTTGTCAAACCAGAAATTTCACCTTTGCATCCATGAATTCATCTGCGAAAATAAGCAACAATTAATAATTAAGCATTAAGAACAATCAACCATCCATACCCATGCATGGTGCTTGCATCCTCTGGCAACTGCATTCCAGCAGGGCAGTGTCAACTTCCGGCCCCGCACCGGGCAGGCTATCACCACGGCAAGGCAACGCTCTGGACTGGCAGGCGCGATGGTAATACTGTATGTGCAGATGAGGGATGGGGACGTGTACATGTTGGAATTATACGGTACCGCTGTCTCCCCCAAGCTTAAACGGTGAGGGTGTGAGCTTGGGATTTCGGGTGCCTGAGTTCAAATCCTGCTCTGGGCTGTTGAATTAAATACCTAGTGGGGGTTTTTTTTGAAAAACCCTCAGCCAATCATCCTTCTGAGGTTGGCAAAAATGAGTGTCGGCTTCCTGGTATCCTGTGTCGCAGTGGTGACCCATCAGGAATTGTGCCATAGACCAGAGACTGCTTCAGAGGACCAACGCTCTGCAACAGAGTATGGTCCGGAACACAGTCGTCGCTACCAGGGTTGATGAGCTGGAGGTATTGGCTCGATGGTACTCAACCCCCCCTCTCGCCCATTTTGCAGGAATTATCTTCTGGCACGGAGCACGATAACACCCAATCCGCTTTCCGCCTCTTGTTTCATATGGCAGGAATTGACTGAGAGCATAGCACACAGCACGACATTACGGAAGACTTCGGACTTCTCACCAACATCAGATGGTGATAGACATTTAGTCGGAACTGAAACACCAGCTCAGGCTCAGGAACTGCACTGAGGATTTTTAGGGGATGTACTCACGCATCCTCTCCGCCTCACAGTCGATTCACACCGGATACGGGATGACAAAACAGAAACCAAGCCTCGTTTTAGGGACTCAGAGTTTGTTAACGGATGACTGGGTATAGTTAACCTTTATTGAGATCCGGTCTTCTCCTTCTTCTGACTAATTTAGGACCGCATATACTGTTGAGCAAAACAGCGATGGCACGTTTTGAACACTCGTGGCAGGCAGCTCGGGCGCATTTCTCACAGACACTGGTGCACCGAGAGGGACGACAGACACCGCTCGCCTCCACGCGGGGAGATGACAGCACGAACCGTCGCTTACAGCATAAAGAAGGAGCTGATCAGAGTACGATAACTGGTACGCCTCTCTCTAGGGAGCAGTATGACTTGGAGCACATTTGAGGACCGTCGAGGGCCCAAAAAGACAATTCAAAAAAGATGGGAACTGAGAAAGGGCACCCAATTCTTAGATATTCCGCTGCGGCGCCCGCATTACACACGCTCGAAGGGGACTTGGTAGGCATACTAGATGGACGTCTCAGCATCAGATGAGCATAACTTCGCGGAATGCTCCGGATAGAGCGCCGGATCACGCCTAAGCTATCGGATGACAAGGGAGGACCACGAACATGTCTCGACTTAAGGTATGGTCAAGCAATGAGAACAGCCTCGCTATGTATACAACGAGAAGCACGATTGACACATTATTTCTCGGTCACACAAACTCAATTGACTGCTCTGCGTCGGAAGCACGAACTCCCGACGCCAGCAACAATGATACAAACGATCTCTGGATGGAGACGGTGGTAGGACAAGACTGAAACTATAGCTATCAGCCACATTTCCTACTTGACTTGAATAGAAAGGTCAAGCGACCTCTCAGGCTAGCACAATGGGGTTGGCCTGTTGGAAATGACAATGTGAAGAACGCCTAGCCCTCAGGAAGCTCGCATGCGGCTGAAAATCCGACGCGCTTTCAAACAAATTTCCACGATTTGAACTCGGATAGGCAACGAACCAGGGCTTCGCTCGCCTGACTCAATATTGGTCTTCCATTCCGATACGACAAGAGTGTGACTAGCGTAGTTGTGGGGATGTCACAATAAGGCAATACTTGACTTTCTCGATTCCCACGCATGACGAAGCAGTTGGATTCGCACGAGCACCAGGCGGTTATCGCTATCATAGTGTGGTGATTGTCCCTGAGCTACGAAACTGCCTCGCTCATGATTACGGCAGCACGAACCGCTGTCACAATGACAGGCGGAGCACGACCGCTCGCCTCGACCTGATGACGGAGCACGAACCGCTCGCATGACGATGACGGAGCACGAACCGCTTAGATGACGTGCACGAACGCGCTCGCTCATGATGACCGAGCAAGAACCTCTCGCTCACGATGACGGAGCAACGAACCGCTCTCAGCTTGACTCAGATGACGAGCAGAACCGCTGCTCAATGACGGAGCACGAACCGCTCGCTTACATGACGGAGCACGAACGCTCGCTCCACAGATTACGGAGCATGAACCGTCGTCACATAGGAGCACGAACCGCTTCGCAATAGAACGATCGCCACTGAGCTAGAACGAGTAGCTCGCACTAGGATTAGCACGAACCGTATAGTGGACAGGATTATTTTATTTATGTTGATAGTATAAGCGAATGGATCAAGATTACGGGAGTCCA
>CM068957.1:146759857-146779601 GCA_035128595.1 Eptatretus atami | reverse complement strand
CTTGAATACTGTAGGAAAAAAACATTGCTTGTCAAATACTTCCAAGAACCTCCAGTTTTGCAGTTTTTCAAATCAAATAAAGGTTCAATGAGGGTGGTGTATAAGGGTGCTGTTCAGGACTACTTCTGGATTACTTCAATGGCATGAAACTTTCAGATTTTTTACACAATTATTAAAATCAATGTTTTCTTAAAATTTAAGTACAATTGAAGTAACACTGTGCCGGGCAGGGCTGGATTCACGTTTTGTGGGCCTGGTGCCAAACAAATGTGTTGGCCTCCATTTGGGGAACCTTTGCAAAAGACAGACAGACATCCATCCATCCATTGGGACCATACTCTGTGCAGAGCATTGGTGCTGCTTTAGCAGTCTCCTTGGCTGTTGGACATAATCCTGGACAGGACAGGACAGGTTGGCACTCATTTTGCCGACCTCGGAAGGATGACAGGCCGAGTTCACCCCACCTGGTATTAATTCACAGCTGAGCAGGATTTGAACTCGGAAACTCCGATGATCTAAGCCACCCCTAACCATTAGAGCCAAACACGGCATAAGACAGACAGTTGACACAGAAGTATTTTAACACAGCACCCAGCTGTACATGTTTTTTTTTTTTTTTTTTTTTTGGCCAGTATTTACAAGTTTAGGTTGCAGATGGAGGTGGCTGCCATTAGTATACCAGCATGTGTAGCCCGAGGACAGGAGTGTAGCTCCTTGTGCATTTCTGTGTGTTAGCTCTCAAACGAGCCTCGACAGTGTATATATACAAAATATATATTTTCATTCATGTTTTTATTATGGTTTGAATTTGGAACGGTAATTTGTGGACACAGTGTATACGGACGAAAAAACATCCGAATTGAATTCTACCATTCAAAATACTCGAAAGTACCGATAAGTATCACAGTAATAAGTTGAAGAGAAAATTGGAAAGCGAATAGGCCTTCCGATTGATTCAGGGTGACGACAAATGGTAGACGAGAGGAAGTAACGATGCGTACAGATGAGGAATGAAGGAATTGGTCGGTTGGGTAAAGCTCATGAAGTCAGACTAGAGTGGGACCTTGCAATATCGGATAAAGATCGAAAGAGATCCGTCTCTATGTGTGAATCCATGTGAGTGGAATGGAATCCAAACAATGCATTTTTGAAATTGTTCGTACTTTTCATCCAATACGGGTTTTTAATGATACAAAAATGGGTCCGCAGGATTAAAGAAAGAAAGCAGGTCAAAAGCGCAAAATACGGGTCACTTGCCATGTCAGGTGATAAGATCGCTTGTTGAACGCACAGAGAAAGGTGGCACGGCATGTGCAGGGAGAGGGTTGGTGACCTCACTGACAAACAAATTATGGGAGATTTAAAATTGTGTGAATAATCAAGAGAACATCGGAGATTAGACAGATTTAAAATAGTATGAAGATCAGTGAATAATCAGAGATTACCATTGGAATTATGGTGGAATAATCATGAGATACCATTGGAAATTATGGGTGAATAGTCATGAATACTATTGGGAAATTATGGGTGAATATCATGAGATACCATTGGAATTATGGGTGAATAATCATGAGATACCATTGGAAATTATGGGTGAATAGTCATGAGATACTATTGGAGATTATGGGTAAATAATCATGAGATACCATTCGAGATTATGAGAGATTTAATGTCGTGTGAATAATTATGAGATGCCATTGGAGAGTATGATTGAATAATCATGAGATACATTGGAGATTATGGGTGAATATAATCATTCGAATACGTTGGATGATTATGGGTGAATAATCATGAGATACCATTGGAGATAATGGGTGAATATTATGAGATACTTTGGAGATTATGGGTAATAATCATGAGATACCATTGGAGATTATCGGTGAATAATCATTAATACCATTGGAGATTATGGGTGAATAATCATGAGATACATTGGAGATTATGGGTAAATAATCATGAGATAACGTTGGAGATTATGGTATAATAATCATGAGATATCATTGGAGATTATGGTGAATAATCATGAGATACCTTGGAGATTATGGGTAAATAATCATGAGATACAATTGGAGATTATGGTGAATAATCATGAGATACATTGGAGATTATGGGTGAATAATCATGAGATACCATTGAGATTATGGGTGAATAATCATGAGATACCATTGGAGATTATGGGTGAATAATCATGAGATACCTTTGAGATTATGGGTAAATAATCATGATGATACCATTGGAAGATTATGGGTGATAATCATGGAGATATCATTGGAGATTATGGGTGAATAATCATGAGATATCATTGGAGATTATGGGTGAATAATCATGAGATACCATTGGAGATTATGGGTGAATAATCATGAATACCATTGGAGATTATGGGTGAATAATCATGAGATACCATTGGAGATTATGGGTGAATAATCATGATACTTGAGATGAGGTAAATAATCATTAAATACCATTGAGATATGGGTGAATATCAATGAGATAACAGTTGGAGATTATGGGTAAATAATCATTAAATACCATTGGAGATTATGGGTGAATAATCATGAGATACCATTGGAGATTATGGGTGAATAAATCATGGAGATACCATTGGAGATTATGGGGAATAATCATGAGATACCATATTGAGATTATGGGTGAATAATCATGAGATACCATTGGAGATTATGGACGAATAATCATGAAGATACATTAGGATTATGAGTGAATAATGAGATACCATTGAGATTATGGGTGAATAATCATTAAATACCATTGGAGATTATGTGTGAATAATCAAAGATACAATTGGAGATTATGGGTGAATAATCATGAAGATACCTGAGAGATTATGGTGATATATCGTGAGATACCATTGGAGATTATGGTGAATAATCATGAGATACTTGGAGATTATGTGTAAATAATCATTAAATACCATTGGAGATTATGATGGAATATATCATGAAATACCATTGAAGATTATGGGTAATAATCATGAGATATCTTTTGGAGATTATGGGTAATAATCATTAAATACCATTGTAGATTATGATGGAATAATCATAAATACCATTGGAGATTATGGTGATATAATCATGAGATACAATTGGAGATTATGGGTGAATAATCATGAGATACCATGAGAGATTATGGGTGAATAATCGTGAGATACCATTGGAGATTAGGTGAATAATCATGAGATACTTTTGGAGATTATGTGTAATAATCATTAAATACCATTGGAGATTATGATGGAATAATCATGAGATACCATTGAAGATTATGGGTAAATAATCATGAGATACTTTTGGAGATTATGGGTAAATAATCATTAAATACCATTGTAGATTATGATGGAATAATCATAAAATACCATTGGAGATTATGGGTGAATAATCATGAGATACAATTGGGAGATTATGGTGAATAATCATGATACCATTAGAGAATATGGGTGAATAATCATGAGATACTTGGAGATTATGATGGAATAATCATGAGATACATTGAAGATTATGGGTAAATAATCATGAGATACTTTTGGAGATTAGGGTAAATAATCATTAAATACCATTGTAGAATTGATGGAATAAATCATGAAGATACCATTGGAGATTATGGGTGAATAATCATGAGATACATTGGAGATTATGGTGAATAATCATGAGATACCATTGGAGATTATGGGTGAATAATCATGAGATATTGGAGATTATGGGTAAATACATAAATCCATGGAGATTATGATGGAATAATCATGAATATACCATTGAAGATTATGGGTAAATAATCATTAAATACCATTGGAGATTATGATGGAATAATCATGAGATACCATTGAAGATTATGGGTGAATAATCATGAGATACCTTTGGAGATAATGGTAAATAATCATTAAATACGCATTGTAGAATATGATGGAAATATCATGAGATACCATTGGAGATTATGGTAAATAATCTGAGATACAATTGGAGATTATGGGTGAATAATCATGAAGATACCATTGGAGATTATGGGTGAATAATCGTGATATACCATTGAGATTATGGTGAAAATCATGAGATACTTTTGGAGATTATGGGTAATTTCATAAAATAGTTGGAGATTATGGTAAATTATAATCATTAAATACCGTTGGAGATTATGTGTAAATAATCATTTAATACCATTGGAGACTATTGGGTGAATATTCTAGAGATATCATTGGAGATTATGGGTGAATAATCATGATATACTATTGAAGGTTATGGGTGAATATCATGAGATACCATTGAAGATTATGAGGGAATAATCATGAGATACCATTGAAGATTATGGGTAATAACATTAAATACCATTGGAGGTTATGGGTGAATAATCGTGAGATAGAATTGGAGATTATGGGTGAATATTCATGAGATACCATTATAGATTATGGGTGAATAATCATGTATATCCATTGGAGATTATGGGTGAATAATCATGAGATACTTTTGGAGATTATGGGTAAATAATAATTTATTACCATTGGAGATTATGATGGAATAATCATGAGATGCCTATGAAGAATATGGTAAATAATCATGAGATACTTTGGAGATTATGGGTAAATAATCATTAATACCATTGTAGATTATGATGGAATAATCATTAAATACCTTGGAGATTATGGGTGAATAATCATGAGATACAATTGGAGATTATGGGTGAATAATCATGAGATACCATTAGAGATTATGTGTGAATAATCATGAGATACCATTGGAGATTATAGGTGAATTATCATGAGATACTTTTGGAGATTATGGGTAAATAATCATTAAATACCATTGGAGATTATGATGGAAATAATCATGAGATACCATTGAGATTATGGGTAAATAATCATGAGATACTTTTGGAGATTATGGGTAAATAATCATTAAATACCATTGTAGATTATGATGGAATAATCATGAGATACCATTGGAGATTATGGGTGAATAATCATGAGATACAATTGGAGATTAGTGGTGAATAATCATGAGATACCAATTGGAGATTAATGGGGGAATAATCATGAGATACTTTTGGAGATTATGGGTAAATAATCATTAAATACCATTGGAGATTATGATGGAATTAAATAAGAGATAACCATTGAGATATGGGTAAATAATCATTAAATACCGTTGGAGATTATGGGTAAATAATTATAATCATTAAATACCGTTGGAGATTATGGGTAAATAATCATTAAATACCATTGGAGATTATGAGGGAATAATCATGAGATACCATTGGAGAATATGAGAGATTGAATATTTTTTGAATACCTTATGAATCATCATGAGATACCAATGGAAATGATGGGATATTTATAACGCGAGACGATTCGAGTGAATAATCTTCCTTTTTTTGTTTAAGGGGATTACAATTAGAGGTGTTTTGTTTGACATGGCACATTTTGTGAGTATATTATACTCACTGCCAAATTACATATCGATTTAAATATCCTGCTGTGTGTGGTGGTTGAACCTAGGTTATTAACAGTGTCAAGGTGATTGCAAGAAGGTGTGAATGTTTCCTACTGCTGCAGTTCAACCTGGGGAATTCGCCACTCTTTTTTCAGACAGTGGAAGTTTCCACTGAGTAGCTGCGGGTATTGAAGGGCAATGCAACAACGTTTTCGCCACTCAACCACAGAACCGTCCCTTCAAACACGGGGTGTCAGGGAAACAGGATTAAGAGCCAGAATATTAAGCACTCATTTTTCTCTGTATCCATGCAATTACATCCACGACTGGATGTTGTTTTTTATGCATCCATACTATAACATGGCTGTCGATGTTGCTTTCTCTCCATCAATACCATAACATGATGTATATGTTGTTTTTTCTCCATCCATACCACGACATAATGTTGATGTTGTCTCTCCATCCATACCATAACATGATGTATATATTGTTTTCTTTC
The DNA here is from genome assembly GCA_035128595.1 of Eptatretus atami. NCBI lineage: Eukaryota > Metazoa > Chordata > Myxini > Myxiniformes > Myxinidae > Eptatretus > Eptatretus atami. Next base: position 146,773,670 of record CM068957.1, on the reverse strand, counting down.
CATCCATACCATAACATGACTGCAGATATTGTTGTTAGCCAGTTTGTTCTTGAAATCTTGTGAGGATGATTGAGTTGATTTGTCATGTCGTTCACAGACACAGGAAGATGCGAAAGGAACAACGGTGGATGCAGCCATGTTTGTACAACAACGGGTGAGGACATACATTGCGAGTGCCCACCTGGACTCGTTCTCGCCAAAGACAACCACACTTGCCAAGGTTTGGAATTGAAGAATCCACAGCGGGCATATAGACAGTTATTGTGGCAAGCGCAAATCACCACCTTACCTTCCCTACCCATTTCCACCCACTTGCTTTTATTATCCAAGTCATATCACATTTTTCTGGCTTTATTAAACCTTAAAGTCACATCATTGTGAGAAATATTTCATGTAACAAAGCTTAGAGCATAAAGCTAATGCTGAATATTTAAACCATATGTATAAGAAGAATATTGAATAATTATTCATCTTTTTTTGCGGATGTTAAAGAGAAACTAAAGGTGTTACATTTAAAAGAACAACATGCATTGGTGAACTGAGAATACGATGTCCGTGAATCTTTACAGGAATTATTTGTTAGGTGGACTTTGTGGACTGTGTCGCCGATGTATCCCATGTGAGCAGTGGTGCAGGGATTTAGAATATGGTCAGGGTGCCATCACACAATTGTCTACTCTTTTCTAAAGGTGCCTTGGGATCTATCACGTTCACCAATGAAAGCCCGAAGAGACGAGACAGCATTCTTCCAAGGATGTTGCTGTGTGCCTGGTGTTGCCTTAATGGTGAGGGTGGTGAGCTTGGGATCCTAGTATCCTGAGTTCAAATCCCACTTGGCTGTTGAATTGATACCAGGTGGGGTTGACTCTGCCTGTCAACCTTCCGAGGTCGGCAAAATGAGTGCCAGCTTGCTGGTATACTGTCGGAGTGGTGACCCGTCCAGGATTGTATCCAACTTCGGCAGCACCAACGCTCTGCACAGAGTATTGTCTCGATGGATGTTGCTGTCATTAATGCAATGCTGTGCTTGCGAAGCACCAAGAGTTTTGTGGTCTTGTTGGGAATCGTACCCTGGCAAGAAAGAGAACAGCACTCAGTAGGGCTCATACCGCCAGGCTGAACAGTTAACGTTTTGTATCCTACTGATAAGCCATATCTGAATCTTCACCAAAATCTAATCAATTCGTCCTTGTCACACACCCAACCTGTCCTTCAAGTTTCCTCTGAACCCGTCAATAATTTTTTGAGATATCATGCTCATAGACACAAACAGACAAACAGACATGGGTGAAAACATAACCTCCGTCCACCTTTGGTGGCGGAAGGTAAAGATCAAAGTTGAGTATGCTACCTCTGAGCGCTTTCATCACTGCTCAAGCCCTTCATCACTGGCTCTGAAAAACTGAAAAACACGTGACATTTTATAGCCAATCATGGATCCAGAAGCATAAAACATGGCTGCCTCCAAATAAATTAATGGGAACATCAGCAAGCTGTATCTGCTGCCCAATGGTAGAATTCTTCAGGGAGAGATGATGAAAATTTCATCATGGCTACATCTTTGTGATTCTTCGTTGACATTTGTTTCGTTTCTCTTTCAGAAAGTTGGACATGATGTAATTTAATGTTTTACATTTAAAGTTAATGATTATAAACAAGTAACTTCAATGCTAGAGGAGGCCATCAAGCCCATCATGCCCACGCACTTCTGCCGTTATCAATGTACCCCTTTATCTCTCATGCCTGCCTCTACTAAGTACCTATCCAATTCCAATTTAAACCTATCTACCATTTCTGCTGCCAGTACCTTTCCAGGAAGACCATTCCATGCTTTAACTACCCTGAGTAAAAGACCCTTACCTTACTACCATCATAACTCTCCTCTTATTTATTCTAAAGCTAATGGACCCCTGGTCCTATTGCTGTTTATTCTGCTACTTTCACATTCTCCATTTCAAATGTATCTGGAGAAGCACGATGATGATTCTTGTTCTGGTTTTAATTACCTTGAGAAAATGAGGCTGGAGTGAGTTAATTTAATGCATATTTCAAGAGGAAAATGGTTTTGTCATCAAAATATGAACTTGTCTGAAAAACCAAACCGTCACAAATGTCAAGTGGTTGTCGATCATAAGTGGCATATGTAGCACAGATTGGCTATCACTGTTCTACCAAGTACTTACAAAATTTGGTGGCAAAACCTGCAATGAATAACTACTTAAGCATTTTAAAATTTTATTTAATGAGTATTTGACAACTCTAACAAAAATGTATTGTTGCTAACACCATTGCAGTTCCCGTGCGCTGCAGTCCCAATGCTATTGAGGTGGCTGTACCCAAAGAACAGGCAAAAGGCCTGGACTTGTTCCTGGCCAATGTGTCTTGTAAAGGCATTTCCAACGGATCACACATCAATGCCAACTTTGGAATCCGTTCCTGCGGAACGACACTACAGGTGTGCTTTGTCATTCTCATACCTACCGACATTTTGTCCATTTGTGTCACTCGCCAACAGTACGTCCAGTCCGACTAGGCCCAAGGCTGATTTGTGGCTTCTTGCCTTTTATGCCTCTCCTTGTGCCCTTGTTCTTGTGAGTGGGTAGTCCACTCATGTAATGATAAGCATGAGCTATAAAACACATTACTCTTTTCTTTCTGCTTATTTCCTCCATTTTTGGTGTCTTTACTTGTTTTATAACTTCTAATTTTTCAATTCCTACTTTGTTTTTGCCAGTAGAGTGTTTTTGTGTGTGTGTGTGTGTGTTCAGGACTGTTACACCCAAGGTGATCTTTAACTTTGTCAGGAGTATTTTACCCAAGTCTCTTATTGACCAATTTGTTTTTAGCACATGGTGCCTGAAGGAAGAAATAGCAAGTATCACATGCATTTTAGCCTTTGGGCTAACGGGGATGCGAATCGTTTTGATAATCTTTGTATGCTCATATTTTGGTGAACAGTCCGAATGTTTGTGGTTGTGTCACTTTTGTTTTGTGTAAAAAGCTGTTTCTCAAAAAAGAAACCGCACCATCTCGTACCGGTGTTAATGTGAACCTGTGTTAATCCATGAGACCATTGCACACTGGTCCTTACAGGTGGTGGTTCATGATAATGCCCTATGGAGATCTATTCTCTGATTTATTTCCTCTGTTCCTTGTGAGACCGCTTTTCGTGCAATGAGTGCAACACACATCTTTCTTGAGTCGTGTAATGGGCCGTGAGTCTGATTTACACTTCAGTTGTGATGGTTAGAGGGAACTCAGGTGTTGTGCTTTTCCAGGTGATGGAAGACAAGATTATTGCAAGCAACGTCCTCACCGGTATTCCAAAACAGGGTCCTGGCAGCAATGGAGACATGATTATCCGCACGAACAGACTCGAAATCCAAGTGAGAGAGAAAAATTTACATCAGATATTGGTCAAATTGTTCCACACACATAATTTATTGAATTACAATGGTTGGGGTTATATATATATAATTCCATTTTATAATTCCGAATAGTACTTGTGATTATGGATCAGTGGCTACACATAATAACCTGAGAAAATGGATATAACGGTGTATTTCACATAGCTATTCTTATTGCTTATCCACGTCATGTGTTTTGACAGATAAGGCCGCGTTATAGTCACGGTGGAGAAAATCTTAGGTGCAAAATCATATCTATTGTTTTTTTTGTTTAAATAGGCCATGGGTCTGATTGATTTTCAGATTCTGCAACCGGTCCAGACGGCATCAGCCCAGGTGTCCCAAAAACCTGCTCTGCTGCTCTTGCTCACCCTCTCTTTGTTCTATTCACCCTCTCATTTGCTCAAGGCCATCTGCCATCTCCTTGGAAATCAGCAAACATTACCGTTCTGCATAAAAAAGGTGCAAAAACAGATCCCTGCACCAACAGACCATTCAGCCTTCTCCCAATTATCAGCAAGGTTATGGAATCCATCATCGCTTCAGACATCAAATCCTTCCTCTTCTCCAATGGCCTGAATTCTGATCATCAATTTGGATTCAGACCAAGTCCCTCTACCCTGGATATGCTGCTTCTGCTTTCCCATCAATGGATGGAGGTGCTCAGTGCAGAAATGAAATCAGAACCATATCCCTAGACATATTGCATGCCTTTGATACAGTCTGGCGAACCCTGCCCTGCTCACCAAACTCTCTTCCTATAGTATCCAAGGCCATCTCCACTCATGGCTCGCAGACTTCCTCTCCTGTCACAGCCAATGTGTGGCAAATGCAGTTCTGTCATCCCCTCTTCCTGTCCAGGCTGCTGGAGTTCTAGGCCATGGGCTAGATAGGGCCACCGTGCACCCCCCCCCCCCCACCTCCCAACAAAACTATGTTTTTTTTGAAGTGTCTGGATATGCTGAATATGAATTTGAATGTTAACATTGAAAATATAGGGATGCACTACCTCTTTTAGCCTCATGAAAAGGGGTACCCTCAAAAATGAATTTTCGTCATTTGTGCCAAAGCGATTTCCGTACCCAATCAGAATGGCTTCTTGACGACCCATTACACTGTCAGACTATACATATTATGGCTTCTATGAAACATAATCTCATGCTGGTTCCATGTATGTGTCTAAAATTAATATATCCAAGAGCTTATATAACATGTTGAGTACATGTACTATATCGTCTTATTAACCGTTCATTACTGTGTTGTAGAAGTTTCAATAGAGCTTATTTTTAAGACATTTTTTTTTCTTCTGCCAAATAGTCCAGAATAAGAATCTGACTTAATTTGTTATCCATATAATATAGTATCCAAATACAATTTAATCCAGATAACATGAACACACATGATGTTATCACACTATAAACAACAGAACGGTATTCACAAAATCAAAGCAGGGTTGGGTTTAAAAAATAAAATAAATTGCTGAGAACATTATTCATGTTAATATCGCTGGTATATTCTTTCCCACTCTAAATAATATAGTAATGTATTTTACAATACATATAAATGTGCTCATTCATACTTATTTCCCAAATTCTGATTACAAACAATGATTGAAACCAACATTAATACTACATATAATAGGTAATAACAGTCTGTAACATTGTTCCTTTTACCAAACGATAACACAGTTATCTTTCATATACATATTTCAAGATATTTCTGTTGATATATTATCATGATCATACAGTTTCATTGTATTCATCAGGTAAGTAACAATATCATGAGATTTTACTGTCATCCATTTCAATCAATGTCAACAGCTAATGGTTCAGCTATGTTCTTCAATCTTGGTCAGACTCCGAGCTGTCACCAGGTGAGTACTCCTGTTCCTCTATCTGGTATGCTGTCATCGTCATCTGATTCATCATCTCCATCATCACTGGTGTTCACTGATTCAGCAATATCTGTCAACTGCTGTGGGCGTACACACCCCTCATACCAGAGAGGCTCCAGTTTTTGGTTGACAAGTGCCCAACCATGTCCGTCACCAGCATCAGGGATATCAGGGTTGGCAATGTGGGCCTTCTTCATATCCCAACCTGGTAGTTCACTCTCCTGATCCTCTGGCTTGCCTTCTGTGTCCTGTAGCATGATGCCATGTGAGTGTGGATTGAGACCATTCCAGTGAGGTTGTTCAGTACTGGTCAAAATTATCAAATTCAGAGTGGAAAATGGAAGGGGCCCCTGGTGATCGAATGATTTGCGTTGACAGCAGACTTGATGTTTCAGCAACAGCCTGAGCAAGGGCAGTTTCCAACTCTAGTGAGAATGAGTAGTTTTCTGAGTGTCCCATTCGGTTCAGCAAGGTTATCAATTTTTCGCTCCTGAAAAGGTGACGAAGTGTCATGCATATGAGCATATGCTTCAGGAGTTTCCATTCCCCATTCGATGCTGCATGACAAATATCTTGCCCAATTGAATTCACGAGCCTGTGCACTTTCGACGTGTGAGGAGTTGGTTTGCCTGATATCAGGTAATCATTTTTTTCCAATTGTGATGAAATTACAGCTGTCATGTTTCCAAGGTCCTGGGCAGATGGAGGCCATTTCAAGTCATCAGCTTTTGCGAAGCTCTCCAGAATCACTTGACGTAGGTATTTTCCAAAATCCTGGATCATGTCCCTAGAACCAAGTTCATATGCACATCGAACTGTGTCACTAATGTCACGGTGAGAGCTGTAGACAATGTAAGACTGGAAGTTGCCTCTTCTGTTTAGTGTGCAGAAGGCCAGTCTGTCCTTGTATTTGTCATGTTTTTCCAGCTTAGCTTTGAGGTTTTCTCCACAAAATTTGGGATTGGGGAAGTTGGTGCATTTCAGGTGAGAGATATAAATTTCAGTTAGCTCTGACAGTTTCATCATATTCTTGCTGATGATGATATCCTGTCGATTACTTGGCATACAGCACCAAACGCCTCACTGTGTGCCTCTGCTAGTTTGATTTGTTGCTCCTTGTCTTCTATGCTTGTACTTCTCCATTTGTCGGCATTTTGTGCGTATTGGACCCTGCAGGATTTGTGGTATTTAGCTTCTGTAGCAAACAAATCATGGCCTCTAATTCTGATCAGCAACTTCTCATCCTAATTTGGCCTCAGCAGTTTTGAGCACCGTTTCCATCCATCAAACTCAAACTGACTTAAGCCCTCAGTAGTCCATGTCCCTTTGACTTTCACTTTCTTCCGATCCATCGAGTGGCAGAATATACAATCGGGTGAGAATAGTACCTTGTCACCAGCTGAGCCCCTCCGACTTAACTTGGAACATGATGGTTCAGATGGATCATAATGACTGGAAAGTCGATTGAGATTCATAGTGAATCTTTGGTAACATTCTTGTGATATCCATCACCTTCAGTAATGGTGTTTGGTATGAGGTCACAGGTAGCAGTCATTCGGTGAACAGATTCTAATGGCTGAGACAGTCTCCTGTCACGTATGTCCTTCAACCTGGCAAGTCTTTCATCGGATTCTGCACTTATTGATAATGCACGAGAGATCCATACTGAAGCCCAGGGATGTGTATGATGCACCTGACTTTGGCCTTGTCCCTTGGCCTCCACTGCCACCATCCTTCGCGCGTTTGGTTGGGGGGCCTTCTTTCTCTTGACGTTCTGATGAGTGCATTGGTGCAGACATCACTTTGCATGGTTGCACTCAGCCTCTGTGAACCGGCAAATAGATAAGAAAGCCAACATTAAAAAATTAAAATGTCATATCTGTGATTAAATTTTAAATTGATAGTTATTTTGCTATTCATAATTGACTTAAGTGATTGTCTTTGACCTAAAAGAGAAACTTAACGACATATTTGATGTTAATGTCAAAATAAATGAATTGTATCTTAACTAACCTGTTGGCTTCAATGTAAATGATGGGAATAATTCTTAAGTAATCTGCAAATGAATATTTGTTGTTGAAGTTCCTTGAGGGGGAGGTGTCTGTACTATTGCTCCAATGGCCATATTCTGCACATTAAAATATAATTATGTGGGGGAAAAAAATTCACACAATACCAATTCAATATGGATATCTTTGTTCATGAGAAATCAGGCTTTCTCTTCAGCACCAAGTCATTTCTGTGTCAGGTATTGACCTCGATGGAGGTTCTGGTCATAGTTAACAAACACAATGAGATTAACCATATGCAATTTAGGATGTGATAACATTGCGGGTATCCAAGATATTGGACTTTTTGGCATCAAGTGGAATGCAGTTGGCATTGGCATGTCACCTCATGGTTAATTAGCAGGATATATAACAAGAAACAGGATAAAAAGCTTTATTGAAAACTCTACAACACAGTAATGGGCAGTTAATAAGACGATACAGTACATGTACTCAACATGTTATATATGCTTGGATATATTAATTTTAGACACATACATGGAACCAGCATGAGATTATGTTTCATATAAGCCATAATATGTGTAGTCTGACAGTGTAATGGGTCATCTGAAGCCATTCTGATTTAGGTACGGAAATCGCTTTTGCCAAAATGACGAAAATTCATTTTTGCGGGTACCCCTTTTCATGAGGCTAAAAGAGGTAGTGCATCCCAATATTTTCAATGTTAACATTCAAATTCGTATTCAGCATATCCAGACACTTCAAAAAAACAGTTTTGTTGGGAGGTGGGGGGGGGGTGCACGGTGGCCCTATCTAGCCCATGGCCTATTCCTCAAGGCGAGTGTTCTGAGCCCTGTTCTTTTTCTGGTTTTCATCAATGACCTCTCTGACTCTCTGGAAAATTCTCTTCATGTCTTTGCTGATGACTCCACCCCATCCCTCAGACCAGCCAGCAGCAGCCTCTTCACTCTCTGCAGATCTGGATAAAACCACAAGCTGATCCAACACCTGGAACTTGTCCTTCAGTCCTAACAAATCTCTCACTCTCACTATGTCTCTCCGAAAGGACTGTCTGTAACCCCCACCCCCCATCTACTTTCTCAACAATCCTCTTGAAGTCCTTTCATTCAAGCTTTTGGGTCTCACTATATGCCATGATCTCTCCTGGGAAAGCCACATTTCCAAGCTGGCCTCCGAAGCCAGTTGCTGACTGGGCATCTGATATCGTGCAAAGTCCTTCCTTGCAACACCTGAGCTCCTGACCACATACACAGCTTTCATCCACAGCCTGATGGAGTACTGCTCTCCCCTCTGGGCTGGTGCTCCCACCTCTCACCTTTCCCTGCTTCACGCTGTGGAAACCAAGGCACTTAGGATCATTGGTATCTCCCATGATGAAGCTGATTCTTTGGGTCTCTCACTCTGTCACCGCAGGCAGTTCGGTTGTCTTTGTGTCGTCTCTCATCTCCTCTCCGGCCTTGCCTCCCCTGCTTTATTTGTGATTTATACCCCCCCCCTATATTTTCGCAGGACACTCAAGGTCTACCAGCAAACCCTTCTCGTAAAACTATCAAACTCAAGAATCACTGCTCACCTTCATCTTTCATTCCTCTTTCTTCCCACCTGTGGAAAACTCCCACACTCTCTTCAATCCCACTCTTCCCTCCAGGTCTTCAAAACAGCTGTTCACCACCATCTCTTGTCTTCCCCATCCAAAACCATGATCTTTTCTACCCCCACTCATCCACCCAAACCCACCTCCTTCAAATTCCCTGTTTTTTTTCCTGAAAGTCCCTGTAGTGTCCATCTTGTTTACCCCATGTACCCCACCCCATCCCTCTCCTTCCACAGATCTAATGTCTCTGTTCCCCACTATTTTGTGCTTCCCTCTCCCACCACTCTTGTCTCCTGCTCCCCTTGTTATATATTCTGTGTGTTAGCTCTTATACAAGCGTCGATATTGTGTAAAAAAAAAAAAGTTCACAAAGTCTCACTTAAGTTATCACAAAAACCTATGGTTCCCCATTCGATTCATCTGAAGCTGGCAGATGAGTTATTCCAAAGTCAAAGCAAAAGCAGTTCTCATAATTCTGACATGGCACAATACATAACAAAGCAACTCATGACTTGCTGTTCTCCCAATTCCCCTCCACTACTCTCCTTTCCATTCATATACCCTCGAAGAGAGATAATTCCGAAAGCCCCCCCGCCCCTGCCTCACTTAGGAAAACACACACTACAACATTTTAACTAGTTACTCTTCACTTTTCTCTACTTTTAGAAGAAACGTCTCATTTCAACAAACATTATGTTATCATATATAACTAGAACAGCACTCGGTAGAGCGCACACCTCCCTCCACCAGGCTGAACAGTTACGTTTTGTATCCCACTGATAAGCCGGGTCTGGATCTGAACCTGAACCAAAATCTAATCGGCTTGTTCTGGTAACTTACCAAATTCATACACCATGTTTCGTCATAACCCGTCCATAAGGTTTTGAGATTGTGCTATACTGTACATCGTTTTTGGCTCAATCTCTCAATCTCAATGGTGAAGAATCACTTGTAGAATTAAAAAAAATTCTCATATCCGGATACAGATCTTCACCAAATCTAATAATTTCATCCTTGTCACACTCCACCAAATTTGTCTCCACCAAATTTCATCCAAATCCTTCCATGATTTTTTGAGATATCCTGCTCACAGACAAACAGACAGACAGACAAAGAAACAGGGGTGAAAACATAATCTCCGTCCACCTTGGGTGGTGGAGGTAACAAATAAACACCTCATTCTGTCTCGAATCATAGATGTGCAACACTGCCTAACAGACACTCCAGTAAATAATTTGTTAGAATCCTGGACACCCGAAAGTTGCAGATTTAATGTTTTTTATTTTTATTTTTGCATCCTAAGAACAGGAGAAGGCTTGGACCCATAATCTTTCCAATTGACTTCCTCGAGTAAGGGAAGGGAATAGGAGTTAACTACATTGAGTCAACTGTCATCAAATGGAATCCAGACCACAGGAGGAAGGCAGATTACCGCACCCTGAAGGTCATTAATGAGTCAGCTTGGCAATCCAATCATGAGGTCGGAGTTATCCTATAACGAACTCAACTTCCCGAAGCTAAGAGTATAACTATATAATACTGCTACCTTTAGCTAGATTTTAAATTTTGAATCCACTACCTTTGGGCCATCTGTTCAGTATCCTTTACCAACAAACAAGAGGTTAGGACCGTCTTCCTGGACATATCTCGGGCATTCGATACAGTCTGTCATCCTGCTCTGATTACCTAGCTCTCTGCTGGTGGCATCAGAGGCCACCTTCATTCCTGTATTTCTGATTTCCTCCAGTCACATGTTACCATTAATGGAACCCCCTCCACCTCTTTTTCCTAGTGGAATGTGGAGTTCCCCAATGCAGTGATCTGGAAATGATTACACTCTAGTCTGAGAAATGAAACACATCCTTCAATACTGGAAAATCCCACAGTTTCACCCTGTCACTTTGAAATGATCATCAAACAAATTCACCTATTTCCTTGGTCATCCACTGGAAGAGGTTCAGTCTGTTGAACTTCGAGGCCTTACCATCAAACATTAACTTTCAGCATCTCAAGGAGATTGGGATGGGCCAGTCATCTGCCTGGGAGATGGCCAGACAGAGACCCCTGGTGTACAGAAAGTGGATGCAGCAACGTGCTGTTCCAGCGCATGCTCCCATACCTGACCTGACCTGATTAACTTTCCTGAGCCGACCAAAAAGAGCAAAGCTGGTCTCCAAAGCCAGCCACAGACTGGGCATCCTTCATTGATTCAAGTCTCTCTTTTGAAAATCAGAGCTACTCACAGTCTCCCAGTGGCAGATTAACGCATCGGCACACAGGGTCCTTGCCCAGGGGTTCCAAGCTCAATGTGGGCCCTGGGCAGAAGCAGCATGCAACCCATGCAACTGCATGGGGTCCCCAGATAACATGGGGCCCCACATGACCAATCGTGGTTCACAATTTTTTGAGATGCTCCCCCAACCACCACCTCCCACCCCCAAGGGTGGTGTCACACTTTGCCGACAAAACATATTAACTTGTGAGTGGTGATAAACACAGCGCAAAGGGAATGCTCCATCTCAAGGAAAGAAAGCATTGTCACATAATGAATCGATTCAAACATGTTTTCCCCTGATGTTTAACTAGAAAGAACTACTGTATTACCAAAATAGGGGGAAAGGTTAATATTGGTAGAGTTAGCAAGTGGAATAATAACTACGTTTAGTGTATACAAATGCAACAATAATAACAACAAGATTTGTGTAATTCCTCATTATTTCAAATATGTTTGGTAATCCTGCTCCAATCAGTTATGCACGACTTCACATGGGTTTCTCATGATATCCTGATGCAAGTCATTGGGTTTCTTGAAAGGTCACCTAAAACAGATGGAGAAGCATTCCATGAAACAACTCATCAACTACATTTACCTGAAAAAGAAACCTTGAACAGACTTCAAGGAATCATGATAGTTTGGAGTTTCATGATTCCTTGAAGTCTGTTCAAGAAACGATGATGGACACTTTGCTTTTACTCAGCCAACAGACAAGACAAAGAAAAGAGATTTAATTGTTATCTTTGGAAGTAGTAACGTAGAAGGTGAAAACACCTTCAATATCGTTCGGAATATCGTTGGGAAAGAGAGTATTAATAGTACAGCGAAGCATCGCAAGTTAACAGATTCATAGTTGGTGAAATTGTAAACTGACAAGCAGGGAAACAATCCATACATCCACTGGGACCATACTCTGTGCAGAGCATCGATGCTGCCAAAGCAGTCTCCTTGGCTATTGGGCACAATCCTGGACAAGTCGCCACTCTGACACAGGATACCAGCAAGCTGGCACTATTTCGCCGACCTCGGAAGGATGACAGGCAGAGTCAACCCCACCTGGAATGAATTAAACAGCTAGGGGGATTTGAACTCAGAATCCTCAGATCCCAAGCACACCAACCTAACCATTAAGCCAACACCAGACATTCTCCTCTCCATAACTCCAAAACCATAAAACTTAGCAACCTGAAACTTTGCATGCATCCTAAGGGAACTCCAAGGAAGTGCATAAGTGACCAGAAGGGCACTCGGAAGAGCGCATATCTCCTCCATGTAATGCCTGATCCACGAGAACATATCGGGCCCACTACATTTTTGAAATAGCATGCTAAACATTACTATATCGTTTTTGGTCCTATCTCACAAAGGTAAAGAATCACTTTAAGAGTTAAATAATTGTCGTATCCAGATCTGGATTCAGATCTTCACCAAAATCAAAATATTTACTCCTTGTCACACACCTAATCTGTCTACCAAGTTTTGTCCGAATCAGTGCACAACTTTTTGAGATATTGTGCGATATATCGTTTTTGGCCCTCTCTCTCAAAGGTGAAGAATCATTAAAAAAATTCTCGTAGTCGGATCCGGATCCGGATTCGGATCTTCACCAAAATCTAATCACTTTGTCCTTGTCAAACATGAAACCTGTCCACAAAATTTCATCCGGATCCATCCACAACTTCTTGAGATAAACAAACAAACAAACAAGAAGAATATGTCATGCAGAGCATGATACTTGCAAAGTCCACGAAAAAAATTTGAACTCAAAAATAATTGGTGGTTGAATTCAGTGACCAAATATGCAACTCCTCGTCAAATTTCAAGTGAACCAGATGAAAATTGACAATTTTAGAAATATCATCTAAGCTGTTGACCTTTGGCCTATGTTGACCTTTTGGTCCATGTTGATCTCAAAAATAATTGGCTGGTTGAATTCAGTGACCTGAAATATAAATCCTCTTCAAATTTCAAGTCAATCAGATGAAATTTGAGGATTTTAGAAAAACTACCTTAGTTGTTGACCTTTGGCCAATGTTGATCTTTTGAGCTTTTGACCTCAAAAATAATTGGCTTCTTTCTTATGGCAAACTTTACCATGTGGTGAAGTTTCGTGAAGATTGGTTTTATGTTGTGACATGTAGGCGAGGAGAGACAGACAGACAAACAGACAGACAAGCCAGTAGGTGAAATTGGTGGTCGCTATATAATTGCATACTAGTCATACAGTTTTTGACGGATCGGGCTGAATTTTTTTGACGAAGAGGTTGATTATAGTGCGCATAAAAGTGCGGAAGCCGATTTTTGATTTTCGAATTATTTTTTTTTTTTAGGATTTTTTCAAAAAATTCAAAGTCCCGTTGCTAGGCAACGGTGGCGTCCATAGCAACGGTGCTCAAAAGCATACAACTATATCCTGGTATGAACCTACCAGTCAAGTTTCATCAAAATCGGTTGACTCCTCTGGCCTCCAGAGCTGTCCATTACATACAAACAAACAGACGGACAGACATACGGAAAACCTGAGACTAAGGGTAGTCTAGCGACCACCCAACAGATAGAATGACAAAATCGACGAACCAATGTACTTGAAAAATCTTCGATTTTGCAAGTAAC
>CM068957.1:146741075-146759847 GCA_035128595.1 Eptatretus atami | reverse complement strand
ACAGAAAGGGGTGAAAACATAACCTCCTTCACGTTTGGTAGGGGAGGTAAAAATTTGGTGTTTGGGTTCATTAAAACAACCCTTTTGAAGATAATTAACAGCCTTATTTAATTATATCCTTTATCAGGCGCTTCCTCAGTCACCACTCTCTATGGCGTCTTAAGGTGTATCCTGGGTTACCTTGCCTGGTTCAGAAGACGCTATGTTTTTTTGGCCTGCTCAACCAGGCAGGCCACTTGGAACAGGCCGCAACGATTTCTTAATGAGTCTTTTTTTTCACTTTCCCCACTCATTATCGAATGCCTGTTCATCATACGAATCGTTGTATACATCACTTTTGTAAGTACGTACTATCGTTTTCAAATTAGGATCTTGGAGTAGAGTGATTTCATGCCTTCATGATGCAATTTTCAATGATCTACTCTCATGGACAAATTAAAGAATATCGTCGAAATATTATTTCGGCTTTGAGGATCGAATATCGTCCGGACTAAATAAGTGTCAAAATCTGGAGTGAAATCTGATAATTTAAAGAAATAATGAGTTTTATAACTAAGCCTATATAGCTATTTACTTTCAGCAAGCAAGGCTGCGGTCCCTCCTTATCCATATATATATGGTTACGAATTTGGGAATTCGATTGCACACAACATACAGGTTCCTTTAGTCAGCTATGTCGATAAGTGCTTGTTCCCACTAGAATAGCTCACCTTCCATTGTTTAAAATGTTCAGAAATCGATTAGATGCGCTGCGGATCGATTTAATAGTTAGGGAACCAAAATGGAGACACCCCTCCCCTCTTCTGCGAAGAGCAAGAAGAACCCTGCCGTCCCGTGACTCATGATGTCAACAACTCCCTCCCACCCGTGGCTGAGCAGGGGATGGAGCACGAGGGCATGAGTCATGAGTCACGCCGGGAGCGGGGGAAGGGCGGGAGAAGGATAAGAGGAGATCTTTTCTTTGTTCGTGTTCGGGGATTGGAGTAGTAAGCTTTTTGCTTCGGCAGAGAGTAGCCGTTCAGCAGACCTTCGGGTCCTGTTTGGCTTGGGTTAGGGTTGAGGCCTTCGGAAGCTTTTTGCTTTGGCTGGCTTAGTGAGCTTCGGCTGAGGCCTGGCTCGGGAGGAGCCTTTTTGGAGGATTTGTTGCTTTGATGGTTCCGTGAGCTTCGGCTTCTGCTTGGCTCGGGAGAGCTTTTTGCTTCAAGCTGCCCTGTTTGGAAGAAAGTTAAGCCGGTCGCTCGGCTCGAGCTGCGAGTGGTGGCTTCTTCTTCTTGGTTCGTGGAGCTCTTTGTTCTCCATTTTGGTTCCCGGCTTGGTGCGACTCATCGACCTCTTCGTGGAGGTGGTTCCTCGGGGAAGCGATGCATCAACGGGAAGGATCGGTGCCTCGTCTCACCAGCACGTGTTGAGAAGCGCGGGAGAATTCGCGGAGCTCGGGAAGGATCGCAGCTCACGGCGATTGGATCCAGCTCGCTCTCGCTGGAGCCCGGGTCCGAACAACTTCAAGACACATGAGGTGGAGAGGTTCGAGATAGGCTCTGGGTTTCAGCTCACCTGTCCTCCGAGCTGGAGCTCGTTATTAAAGGCCTCTGCACCATTTCTTGGGTGTGTGTGTGTGTGTACGTGTGTCCGTGGGCCCGTCTAATAAGTAGGAAATTGTTAAGTGCTTTGTGTGCTGTAAATGTTTGCATTGCATTTCGTATAGACGGTCGTAGTTCTTTTGTCTTGCTTTTGTTGCTGTATAATTGCATACGTGTTTTGCCTTGTTTAATTGCATACGTGCTTTATTATAATAATGTCCTTGTGTGAATGTAAACCTGTTCGTTGCGTCCTCTTCCCTTAATTGAGCTGCCATCTTGCACTCGGAATATAGTTGTTTTTTAAATAGCGGTAAAGTGATCAGGTCCAACGGGACTGCGCGATAATACCCACTCCGTTATCCCAAAAGGAAGCGAGCTGCTTAAGCGGCTCGTTTCCAAGCGGTCCCGTTGAGGTACAATCTCTCGGTAACCTACCCACGCGAATAATTAGGTAAATCGAAGATTTGGCGATCGGACCCTGTAGCGCGTGGGTAGAGTGCGGACAAGGTTGTGGTGTGGTTACAAACACACCCGTGGCTGGTTTCCGGCGTTTATCCGGAAAGCCGCGATTGTCCGTTCGGTGGGCGAAGCGACCGCTATTGGTTAGATGCGGTCGTTCGCACGCCGACGGGCGGGAAATCTACAACAATATATATATATATATATATATATATATATATATATATATATATATATATATTATAAATATATATCAACAAGAAAATGTGAAATTTCTAAAACATTAAACTTATCTTTTTCTACTGTTTGAAGAATTATATTGAGTGAACAAAATATTTAAGGTTTTGTCAAAATTAACCAGCTTCATGGAGCTATGTGATTTAACGCATTCACTGCTTGACATTGCTCCCTGTCCCCCAGAGGGACTGCCTATCCATAGCATCTGCCAGATCTGTGTCTATGTTTTCGGAGGTGTCTGAGGTGCTCTACAAGGAATCAAAGCAAATCTGATGAAAAACGGACATTTTAAAATGAACTTATAACGTTTGCGCGGACCCCAAACGATGTACAACGTGACGTGCACAGACGAGCAGACAGTGTGGCAGATTATCTGCAATGTCTATTTCATGGGCAATTAAACTTTGGGATGTCTCCAGTGTTGTTCTACATTAAACAGCAACTCTTTTGTGGATAAAGTCATTCTTTGAACAAATTCATGTAATTTCTTTGACTGCTGCGGGTGCAGTGAAGACCGGCTTTAAAGTTAAAGGGATTCTGTATGGTATGCAGCCACAGCCTGGTCAGCCGTTCCTTATCAACCATTGAATTGGAGCGCTTGCTTGAGTGCTTAAGCCACTTGCCAAGCACCCATTGTCGATAGCGGTACTGCGATACATCATTCTGAGCGAATCGTTCATTCATTGTGGACGCTTTTGCCATGCCACTTCATCCTGAGCGAGTTGTTCATGTTCCGTCATCCTGAGTGAGTGGTTCGTGCTCTGTCATCCTGAGTGAGTGGATCATGCTCTATCATCCTGAGTGAGTGGTTCTTGCTCTGTCATCCTGAGCGAGTGGTTCGTGCTCCATCATCCTGAGCGAGTGGTTCATGCTCCATCATCCTGAGTGAGTGGTTCTTGCTCTGTCATCCTGAGCGAGTGTTTTGTGCTCCATCATTCTGAGCGAGTTGTGGTGAAATGACACCCGATTTCCGAGCCATTTCCCGTATTAACATGTTTTCTAATTTTTTTATTTTTTTATTTTAATATCATCCACTACCTGCCGTGGTGGCATCTGCTTTCAACTGGCTATGACTACAGTGCATCGCCACTGCTACTGAGGATGAATTAGATTCTTAGTCATTGGCTACAAGGAGAATTGGCAACCACGCCTAATGCTTCTCAAACCCGTTGGTGTTACATCGGAGTTTTCCTTCTCCTAGTCTTACTCCAAAATGGATAACCCACAAGACAGTGCGGGAAGAGGTTTTATGGTGCCTCTGACTCGCCAGGTGATTGCATCATTGGTAATACACCTGGGGTCATGTGAGAAGACCACTGGGGGGGGGGGGGGGGGGGAGCTATCTCGGCTCCCCAACAGACTCCCCGGAACTGTAGGCCATCGCACACGGATAATTCCGTGATGCCGTGGGTCGCTAACCGACCGTGGACGCCAATAACTCAACCGTGTGACCTAGGGTCCTCCCCTCTATGGGTTAACCGGGTTAACTAATTAATCACATGATTTTATTCCCGGAGAACACGCCCTCGGTACGCCTTGTCCGAACCGGATCACTTTACCGAACCGGATCGGATGCAGCCGAGCGACACTGCCAAGGATTCACTGGCTAAAAGGAACGGATCATTGGGAATAAAGTCCAGGCTAAGCTAGGATTCGGACCATGCTGGATCAATGCAAAAAAAGACGAAAACGAGCTGGAAATATTTCTAATAATAATTTATTTATTTACAAGCAGGTGAGGAAAAGTATGTGGCACAGGTAATAGGTTTATTGGGGTGTGTTGTGCAAGGAAAGAAAGAAATGTGAGAGGTGCGGCAATGTACAAGCAGACACAGAGCAGAGGTAGCGCAAAATAATAATAACAATAATAGTGATAAAAATAATAATAATTTTCTGCAGTCTTACTTATGTGGACAGGTGCCAGGACGCACACGCACACGCACACGCACATGCACACAGACACAGAAAACCCGATGAAGAGGAGGTATTGCAGCAAGACAGGGGAGGAGTTGAAGCTACGGTCTCTCGGTCCCTTTGTATAATTGATTGCCCAAACACCAATACGTTGGGGGGATGGTCCATGGTGCGGTACCCCCTGCCAGCTGGCGCGTCATCTCTTGCTTCATGGCAACTCGGGCAAAGCGTCGTCCAGAGAATGTGACGCGACGGTCGGCGTGAAGGAGGGGCTTGAGTTGGGAAGGCAGAGTCGAGAATGCATGGACGGAGTGGAAGGCGGGACCAGGTGGGTGGTTGGAGTCAGTGTCGTGTGGGCGGGGAAGAGGAGGCGGAGTCCTGGCGATGACGACAGAAGGCGGTGTCGAAGTCCAGCTTGAGCGGGAGGTGAGGCAGGACAGAGAGAGAGTGAAGGTGCCGCTTGGACCTTTATAGGCCCCATGGCGCGGGGCGGGGGGCCACCCTGAAACGCTGTGTCGTCACCCGAACCGGGTGCTCTGATTGGCCCCGACCCCCTGCGCGGCCCGGCCATGATGGCCGGAAACCGCAACATTCCATTTCCGGCAAGATGACCCCAAGCCGCAAAAATTTCCCGCTCCGACCTCACGACATGACTCCCAGATTTGAACCCACATTCCCATGCACAGCTCATGAAATAAATCGAGGCGAAGGGATTTATTACTGAACAGGTTTTTAACATTGACGAGACAGAAGATGATGTCATCTCGTACCTTGGTCCCCAAAGAGGGAAGATCGTGGTTCAAGGTAAGATCATTTAAGGATCGTGTTACCCTCCTCCACTGTAGGTTGTGGCAATGCTGCAGGTACCTTCATCGTAAAGCTAATTAACGCTGCTTTTCCGTTTGCTGAATCACCTTCCCACACTTCCGAGGTCGGCAAAATGAGTGCCAGCATGCTGGTATCCTGTGTCGGAGTGGCCAACCGTCCAGGATTGTGCCCAATAGCCAATGAGGCTGCTTAAGCAGCACCAACGCTCTGCACAGAGTCTGGTCCCAATCTCATCCTTCCCCCAGTCACTCTTCCCAGCTCACCCTTCCTCCCACTTCACTCCACCTTCCCCCCTCTAACAGCATCATCCTGAGCTAAATCTTGTGTTTTCTATTTTTGGCAGCATACAGTGCGAGTACATAATATGTTTACCATCACCCACCTCGCTGTGTTGCAATACATTTAATGGATAAGTCATTTGTTTTTGTTTGATTTACACCATATTTATTGTATTTCCATGTTTATTTCAATGTTAACATTCTTTATGTCCATATTTACGTGTTTCTTTCAATAGTAATGTGTTTATTTCTGGCTACCGTCGATCTTCCTCGATATCTCCTCAAAGCCCAGGAACTGAACCCCCGCTTTCCCATTGGCCCCTGGTTTTCACGATCGCGGCCTTTTCCAGGAACCTAACCCCCGTGATATTGGAGGGTTTCCTGTATTTCATTCATGCAAAGGGAATCCGTGCAAAGTCACACAGGTAAATCTAAGCTACTCGGTGCACGGTCCCTACCACAGTATTCTTAGCACAATGTAGATATGGACTCTTCCCCCCCCCCCCCCCCCTTGTGTGTAATAATACATTTACTTCATTCCTTAATTACCTCTTAATTTTTGCAGATTTACTGTGAATTTCCTCGTCATGACATCGTGTCATTGTCATTTGAACCAAAACCGGGAAATCCGGTGGCCACCCTCCAAGGGCATAGCCAGGGCAAATTTCCGATTGGCTTGATCTTCTACCACGACGGTGATGGAGGCCAACCGGTGACTGCCGAGGAGATGCCTTTACTCATCAAACTACACCAGACACTGCATTTTGGTGTGGAGCCATTGACTCATCTTGATGGCTTGGAGAGTTTGGTGGAAAACTGCTATGCTACGCCAAGACAAAGTGATCTTGAACCTGCTAAATATTTCCTCATTCAAAATGGGTACGTTTACACCATATACTTGCAATCAAATTCATAAGACTTAGTATGATCACTATGACTAGCATTATGCTTCCAACATAATGCTACCGGGTGCTTAACATAATATTTACACCTGTATAAGGTAAGTTTGTTTTTAGTTTAAAAAAAACAAACTTCGATTTATGCTCATGAAATATAGAGGATGAATGCAGATGACATGTACTTCCAGTGGGAAGGGAATAGCAAATCGATGGAAGCCATTGCATTGGAACAGCATGAAATCTCAACAGTTGAGACAAGAGTTGACAGAAGGTGATGAAGAGCTGACACCCCGTATGAATAAAGGGAGTATCAAGAAAAGGGTGGAGGAAGGAGAATGTGGAGATAAGAGAGAATTTCGTACGACTGACCATGACATATTGTGTGCAAGAATTCTGTTAAGGGTTAGGGTTTGGGATATATTCCAATGAAGTGTAAATCTAGAGGCAGAAAGAGATCATGGTGGTTGAACAAGGAGGTAAGGAGTACAATTAAGGATAAGCAGAAGGTATTAAAGAGGTGTTAAGCAACATGATTGGAGTCAAACTTGGATCAGTATAGGAGTAAATATAGGGTAGTTAAAAATCACGAGGAATGCCAAAAGAGAAATGAGAAGGATATGACAGACAATAGTATATGTAATAGCAAGGCATTCTTTCAGAATATCTATGCGCGCGTGTGTGTGTGTGTGTGTGTGTGTGTGTGTGTGTGTGTGTGTGTGTGTGTGTGTGTGTGTGTGTGTGTGTGTGTGTGTGTGTGTGTCCTCCATAACTTCAAAACCATAAAACCTAGCAGCCTGAAACTTTGCCTGCATGTTAAGAAAACTCCAAAGAAGGACAAGAGTGAAAATTGGTTGTTTGGGTTCATTAACACACCCCTTTTGAAGATGATTAACGGCATTATTTAATTATATCCTTCATCAGGCGATCCTCGGCCACCTCGCTCTCTGGGGTCTGAAGGCGTTTCCTGGGTAACCTCGCTGGGGTCTCGGGCCACCATGTTTTTTGGCCTGCTCAACCATGCCTTGACTTGGAACAGGCCGCAACGATTTCTTTAAAATACAGTTTTATTTTCTTCACTTTCCTCCCTCATAATATCAAATGCCTGTTCATCAGAGCTATGAATCACTGTATACATCGCTTTTGTCAGTACTATAGTTTTCAAATTAGGAGCTTGGAGTGATTTCATGCGTTATATGATACAATTGTCCACGATGTACTCTCACGGACTGATTAAAGAATATCATCGAAATATTATTTTGGTTTTTGGGATCGGATATCATCCGGACTAAATAAATGCCAAAATCTGGAGTGAAATCTGATAATTTGAAGAAATATCGAGTCTTATATCTAAGCCGATATACTTATTTACTTTAAGCAAGCAAGGCTATGTTCCCTCCTTCTCCATATATACACAAGAAAATGTGAAATTTACAAAGCATTGAACTTCTCTTTTTCTACTGTTTGGATAATTATATTGAGTCGACAAAAGAATTAGGAACGTGCCAAAATTAACCAGCTTCATTGAGCTATATGATTTAATGCATTCACTGCTAGACCTGATGTGCTCTGTTCCCCAGAGGGACTGCCTATCCATAGCATCTGCCAGATCTGTGTGTATATTTTCAGAGGTTTTGCGAGGTGCTCCACAGGGAATCAAAGCAAATCTGGTTTAAAAAGTGGACGTTTAAATAAAA
Organism: Eptatretus atami; assembly: GCA_035128595.1. NCBI lineage: Eukaryota > Metazoa > Chordata > Myxini > Myxiniformes > Myxinidae > Eptatretus > Eptatretus atami. The sequence goes on along the minus strand of CM068957.1, from coordinate 146,751,958 downwards.
AAAAGATAACCTTTGTGCGGACCCCGAAACGATATACCACATGACACGTGCACAGATGAGCAGGAAAAATGGTGGATTTATAGATTCATTTTATTTCATTAACTGCTGCGTGCATGGTGCAGATGGCCTTTAAAGTTAAAGGGATCCTTTCTGGTATGCAGCGACAGCCTCGCCAACTGTTCTTTATCAACCATTGAATTGTGGTGCTTAAGCCACTTGCGAACACCTATTGTTGATAGCGGTAGCACGCTACATCATTCTGAGCAAATTTTTCACTCACTGCGGACGGTTTTGCCATGCCATGTCATTCAGAGAAAGTGGTTCGTGGTCCGTCACACTCAGCGAGTGGTTCGTGCTCCATCACACTTTGTGAGTGGTTCGTGCTCCGTCACTCAGTGAGTGGTTCATGCTCCGTCACCCTGAGCGAGTGGTTTATGCTACGTCACCCTGAGTGAGTGGTTCATGCTCCGTCACCCTAAGCGTGTGGTTCGTGCTCCGTCATTCTGAGCGAGTTGTGAAATAACACCCGATTTCCAAGCTGTTTGCCATATTAACGTGTTTTCTAAATTAGAGCCAATTTTTTTTCCACCCGTCACACGCAGCTGCATATAAAGAATAATGTTTGTGAACATATCCCTAGAACGTTTATATAAACGCGACATTGTTTTTCAGTGAAAGCTACTGAAGGTTTCTGGGTTGTATACAGTAAGTACTGTAATTGGGAATCACATTGTCTCCAACCTGCCGATTCCTGAAAAATTGCCAGTCGGCCAAGTGCGTGCGTGTGTGTGTGTGTGTGTGTGTGTGTGTGCACGCGTTTGTGTGTGTTTTTCATAAAAGCATAACTTGTTGTTCTCTCTGCTAACTTCTAACTCCCGTAACCCCACCTCTCTCTCTCTCTCTCTCTCTCTCTCTCTCTCTCTCTCTCTCTCTCTCTCCTTGTCTCGTCCTTGCTCTACCCCTCCCAATATAGTGCAGCACCCACCTCCCATATCTCCTCTCTCTCTCTCTCTCTCTCTCTCTCTCTCTCTCTCTCTCTCTCTCTCTCTCTCTTCTCTTCTCTCTGTCTCTCGACATATCCGGATGGTGGTTATGTCAGGATGGCGTTTGTCTCCTGACGTGTCCAGGCAGTGTTTGTCTCTGGACATGTCATGGTGGTGTTTATGTCTGGATGGGAGTTTGTCTCCGGACATGTCTGAGCAGTGTTTGTCTCCAGTCAGCTTGGCTCTGGACGCATCCGAGCAGTGTTTGTCTCCAGACAGCTTGGTTCTGGATGTGGCTGGCCGGTATTTATATCTGGACGGGAATTTGCCTCCGGACTTGTCCGGACGGGAGTTTGTGTCTGGGCGTTTCTTAGCGTTGTTTGTCTCCGGAGGCATCTGGGAGGTGTTTGTCTTCAGATAGCTTGGCTCCAGACACGTTTGGGTGGTGTTTGTCTCCGGACGTGTCTGGGCGGTATTTATGTCTGGACGGGAGTTTGTCCCCGGACTTGTCTGGACACGAGTTTGTCTCCGGATGGGAGTTTGTCTCCAGACCGTGTTACAGTGTGACTGGTCGAAAATTTCAGACGTTATTTTGTTTCCATCTTCACTGTTATTCTATACATAATTACTTTGACGAGATGGTATGAATCGTAATTGATGCTCCACCACACTTCTGCCTTCCCTTCCTCTCACCTCACACTGTCTTCCCTTCCCCACCTCTTCATGCCCCCCCTCCTCTCTCCCTTCTCCTCCACCCTCCACTTCTTCTCATCTCCTGCTCTCTCTCCCCACCCAGCTCTCCCCTTCCCCCTCTTCCTCCCCCCACCCCCATTCGTAAATACCGTCAGCGAAGTGACGGGTGGTATTTGCTCGTAAGGGCTAAAGAGCAAGTTTAAGATAAGTGTGGGCCCATTGAGGCTCGGCTGCATTCTGTTGAATGAGACCTCCAAACTGTTACTGGGAAGAAAGAAATCAAAATTTAATAAGCATTCCGGCTCGGTTGCAGACTGTGAAAAAGCAAAGAAATGCCAACTGCATAATGCAGTGTCAGCTGCTACACTGTAACCGCAACATCAGTCAGCCAATATGGCCTTTAAAAGCCTTCTTTCATAAATTCCCAGCCCACTGGCGATAATTTAGGGATCTTATTATCAGTGTAACGGGTACCTAAACAGGGTGGATGTGTGGCAAGCATCCTTGCAGAAAGTACCCGTGTGGCACATTAATTAATGGTCACCATTCCAGTTAAGAGGTGCTCGTTGTATTTACAGTAATACCTCACAATACGCTTGGGATGCATTCCTGAAAAAACGAGTGTATCGCGAATCATCTTGTTGCGAAACAAATTTTCCCATAAGAATAATGTTATAAATCGGAGATACAGTAAGTTCCTGAAGGATGTCAAAAACCAGCATTTTCCCCAATAATAGGAGTTCTAAAGACATCGTTGTGCTTATTAATGAATAAATATCAGTTGTAGTGATTAATAAAAGTATATGCAGTACAGTACTGGACAGTAAAAATCAACATCATCCTTCTCGAGTTCCTCGAGTCCCAGCAGCCTTGCCATTTCAACAATGTTTTCAATAACATCTTAAATCGTCGTCTCTTCAGTCCTCCCTTGGGAGTGAGGAACACAGTCCGGCCAGAGATTCCTCCACGCACCGTTGAGGTTTGCACACCTAACCACCTTCCAAGACTCGTGGATGTTCTTGATTGCATTAAATATGTTGTTGTGCCAATTCGAGAACCCGTTAACGTTTCAAAATGTCCAATTTCATTTGAAGGGAAATGTTTCATTTAATTTTCTACTGCAGTGTGAACTGTAGTGCATTGTAGTGATTTGGAATTTGTGAAATACGGATTCGCTCACAGTACATTTATTTACTATTAAAGCTCTTGGACTGTCAAGGAATCTCCATGGACAGGAGTATGTCTGGACCAGTTGTTGTGAAACACCAGGGTGGAACACATTGGCCTATGTCTGAAGCCAGTGAACGGATTAGGGAGGTTGAGTCATGGTGTATAAGGAGCGTAAAACGGAAACGAGCGTGTTGAGAAACAGCGTATGGCGACGTATTACTGTATAGTACTCACTTATGGGACGGCCTTTCAGCTCATCTTCTGGGTGGAATCCACTATTTCTGATGAGAGCCAGTGGATCCCCAAAGTTATTGCATGACCATTCAGGGTTATGATGTGTGTGCTTGATTGACCATGTACTTCAGCCTTGAGGTGCATACGTATGCTCATGGGACAGTCTTGTTGGACTGTATACTTTGGCCATTGGGTTAAAGTACACGTCCTCAGTTCTGTTTAAATGTTTGACTTTTTAAAAAAAATTTCACCTTTTTTATATAAAAATTGTCAGTCGAGTACATCCTTCATAGGAATTGTCAGTGGATCCCAAAGATATTGTATGACCATCTATTCTGACTCTTCAGGATAGGATCTGTGTGTTAAGTTGACTATATACTTCAGCCTTCGGGCTGTCGTACAGGGTGGGGCATTTATATCTGACGGTTTTATTATCCTGATAACTTTTTTGTTTCTAAACCAAATAAAATAAAATTTCTACACAACACAGGCACATACTTCAAAATTTTTAAAATCAATTTTGATTCTTTATTTCTTAAAAATTACATCAGACAAATGGGCCCCTTTCGAATTTGTGCATTCACGACCGGATCATCATATTGTCATTACCGCAAGCAATGTTCTCTGATCAATAGAGCGGATGGTTGCAGTGATGTTTGCCTTCAATTCATCGATCGATGTTGGATGTTCCTTATAAACTTTCCCCATCAGAAATTCCCATAGGAAGAAATCTGGTGGAGTTAAATCTGCCAAATCAAAGTGTGCCTCATCTGTCATGATGACCTTGTTTGTGAAATCGGCATGCTCATTGCATTTTTTAAAAATTAAAAAAAAATATAAAGAAATACGCAATGCATTTAACGTGCTCCATCATTACAAATTTTCAAGTATTGTCTGTAAAACGAAGAAAACAATAATTAGTTACACCAAGACTGCTTCCGGCTAGAAAGATTGCAAATGTGTCAGATATAAATGCCCCACCCTGTATATGCATGTGCTCGTTGGACAAGCTTTGCTGGACTCTGTACTTTGGCTATGGGTCTGAATTACACACATTACAAATATGGGTGTGTGTGTGTGTGTGTGTGTGTGTTACCATGAAGTTTGGCCTTGAAAAAGGCCAAGGTCCATGTGGATTTGTTCGACACACTTTGTTTGACCATGTGCTTTGGCTTGGTGTAAATTAATTTAATAGGCGAATTGAGAAATGAAATTGATTTTTACTAACTTTCCCATGCCAGGAGCATATTGAGTGTAATATGTGCTTCTATTTTTTTTTTTTATAAATATTTTTGTTGTAGAACAGAAAGGAGAGGGTTAAAAAAAAATATATATATATATTTAACGTCATCATGACATCTCTTATAAGTTGTTCCAGTTTTTCTCATTAAAATGCAATCTGCTTCGAAAGCACAAACAAAGTATAAAAGCCCAATTCACATCTATTTGAAGCATCAGCTTTTGGACTCCATTTGATACCATCCAGACTTCATCCCACAGGATGTGACAGATACCTTACACGTGTGATCCTTAATGAGAATCCAAGTCGTTCTCGACACTCAGGCAGGCACCTTTGGCTTCAAATCCCAAAATTATTATAATATGTGCTGTACTTCGATTTATTTACTTCCGACAGTTTATTTTAAAATATATCCTCACTTCTACTGATATTACTTTCATTAGTCTTTCATTTGCTCTTTTGCTTGGACTTAGGATGTTGCAAGTCAGAACAGCTGATGTTCTCAAGTCACGACAGGATAGCCGCTGCAATGTTAATTGCAATAAGCGTGATATAATTAATATTCAATGTTACTGCTTAAGACCCCATTCAGGCTATTTCCCTGGCAGCAAATGTAAGGAGATTATCCTGGAATAGATTAATTACAGAAATGATTTGATCTGTTGGAGGGGAGTGATATGTGCAACATTCTGAGTATGAGAGCCTGGAATTCGCCCTAACTATCGTGCTCCAACGTGGAATCACAATGCACTATTTTAGGAATGCCGTGGGTGGTGTAAATTGGATTGTGCTCATGGTAAGTTCATGTCGGTATCGACACGACAGCTTCGCTCTGCTGGTGCGCTAAACTGCAAAATGTTGCCTGCCCCTTGTGACACGCAAGTCTAACATTTCATAAACTTTATTATAATGAGTTTTTAAACAGTTTCATATCTGTACTATAAGAGAGATGTTTGTGTGTCTGTCTGTCTGTCTGTCTGTCTGTGTGTGTGTATGTCCATTTTTCTCAGAGATGCCCAAACGGATCTTAAAGAGGTTTCAGAGGTTTATCAGTGAAACTTTCAGAGGTTCATCAGTGAGGGCCAGGAAGTGCTTTAGTCAAAGAATGTTTTTTTGAAAAATGTGAGAAAAAGTTGGATTTTTAGAATTTCTTTTATTGCTCTGTTGTTCATAATGTAAACTTCTTATTATTTTGTATGTAGCACAAGGCTATGGGGTAACATCATCGGCTGAGGGCACGGCTACACCGCTGATGCAGTCAGTGCACTCTGCTGGTTAGGGCAGGAATTTGGAATTGGTTCATGGTGATGGCGAGAGCTCGCCTACTCTTCATGAAGAATCCCCTGGGATGTTTAACGTCCACCAACGAATGCTGGCAAATGGGATGGCCAGTTTAACGTCCATCCAAGGGACGACACACATACATTGATAAATCGCTCGACCTGTGAAACTCCGGATGACAGTTCATAGCTGGGTCAGGATTCGAACACAGGTGAGATAGCTAAGAGGCATCTAAGCCATCTTGCCAGCTCTCATCCTTCACAACTACTTTTTTAATAGCCCCAATTAATTCCACCTTCTAATGGAAATGGCAGGGCTGGTGGGGTGGAATTTGGCCCAAGTGGTCCGTGGGCAGCATCTCACATTCTGGGGTCTGTGAAGGGGTCCCGGACTGTTAGGGTTGCAGCTTGGTAAAATCTTAGGAACAGGACACTGCCGGTAAATGTGTGGAAGACCTCCGTAAACATGGCTCAAAAATGTTTTCCGAAATCTTACACACGTTGTTGAAAATGTGCATTAACTTTGTGTTGAAATGCCAAAGTCTGTAAAAAATTTATATTACTACAACCACCACACTAAACTACTACCACTACCGTCATGCCCCCCATTAATCCCTCCCATTCTTGCAGGGTTGGATGCACGAGTCTTTGCTTTCCACGCCCAGGGTTTTCACCCCTTCACATTCCTCGATCGCAAGCATCCTCTCTCTGCACCTGCACCCCAACTCTCTCTGCACCTGCACCCCAACCTTCTCTGCACCTGCACCTCAACTCTGTCATGTACCTCTCCACCACCCTGTTCCACATCAGTTTTGGTCTGCTCCTTGTCCTCTTGCTAACTGCTTACATATTTCGGCCTTCCTCAGCACATTTCCCTCCTCCCTCCTGAACACATGCTCCAAACTGTAAGCCCCCATTAATTATAACCTCGGCTCTCTTTCTAACAACTGCCAACATGATAACTACGACATTCCAATTCCGTTGCTCTGCAGATACATCCACAAGTTGAGATATTAAACATTTGTCAAATTTGAGTGCAAGGGACGTTTGTGACGACGCCTGATCAGCATCATCTTGAAATGGAGGACGATGACTGCACTTAGTGGAAGGTTCTGGCGGATGATGCTGGGATTTGATGCTTTCCTTGCTGTTCTGATTGCAGTGAGTAGGCCAATAAATGTAAACGAGCAGAGAGAGGCTCTGAGCCTGCGGCTTCATGGGGGTTGGAGATAGCAATAGGCTGCCATTTAAGATTGGGGTGCTTAGGAATGGTGGGTGGGTGAGGAGAGGTGGGGTTGGGGGGTGGGGGCGGCTGATCGAGCAATCTAATCAAAGTGCTCCTCAGCCACTGCCAGATGCCAAACCAGCCTGAGGTGCAGATGGTAATGTGCCGTTTGAAGCTTCATTCCACACTGAGAATTTGCATCAAATTGATCTGTTATTCTGCAGGAATAAAATGCCCGCTTTAGTTAAGGCCTTCCCGCAGACGTGGTGGTATTTGGGAAATTAAGGTGTGTAATATAGTCAGTTCTCATTCAAATGCTCCAGTCTTGGGTCCATTTTGCAAGAGGTTCTCACATTTCATCGGAGGCACGTTTCGTCAGTCCCATACATCACGGTGCTCACGATGAGGAGTGTCTGGTTTTGTGCAGCCACAGATGAGGTGAGATTTCCCTTCGAAATGCTTTGGCCGTGGATGAGTATTCATTTCCACCATTGTATCCCATTCGTGAAACCAAGGATGTTAAATATATAGGGGGAGTCACAAGGCAGTGGAGTATGCAGTGTCATGTGGATAATAAATAATGTGCTTCCTTTTGAAAAAAACGAAACCATGAGGAGTGTTAAAAAATATCTAGAAATGACAATCGCACAACTTCAAGCAGACACAAGTGTGTGTGTGTGTGTGTGTGTGTGTGTGTGTGTGTGTGTGTGTGTAGCTCATCGTGTATGAGCCATCGATCATTTATCATTAAATAAGTAAAATAATAATAAATAAATGAGTAAATAGTAAATGTGATTATTTGTTGATTTCAGGTGGTTTGTTTTTGACACATCACTGACCCTGTTGTGCCTCCCAGGATGGGAAATGACAAACCTTTTCCATCAGAATATTTGATCACTCACTCACTCAGCTCGTTGGAAATGGCCGTATTTCATCTTTTTATAGATTACTTTGAAAAATAAAAGTGTTTCTTGGACTATTGTGAGTATCTCATTTCTAGAAGCATTTGAACACCCGATGTATCGTGGAGTTATTCCCCTTTTTGAGTTTCAACGTGACTTCATTGGCCGAACTCCATGAGTAAACAGTCAGCAGAGCTTTCAGGCAGTGGGAACAGCTTGTACACTGAATTATTGACTCCTTTATTGCCCTCCAGGTGTCTCGTGGACCACACCGTCAAGCGGCTTCCGTCCAGCAACGTGCTGAGCAAACACTACGCCGTGCAGGTCTTCAAGTTCCTTGGAAAAGAGACCACGGTGAGAGCAGTCATGTTTATTGGATGGCGCTTCGTGTGACCACTACTCGTGGCCCCTTTCCCTGTAGTGTGGTTGCCCCCTGAGAAATGCGTTTCGATTTCCGACTCACATTCAACATGGATGCTTTATTCAGAAAACGAAACACCTCTTGTGCAAAAAGACAAGTCTTCCAAAGAAAGGAATTTGTTTTCAAATACTGTTTAACAACAATGGAATAACAGTGGTAAGAGAAGATTTTATTTTGAAAATTATTGAAAAGTTATAGAACAGTTCATTTGAACATGAACAACCATGAAACACAAGTATTTGAATCAGTGCGCTGTTACTTTTACTACTCTATACTTGTGAACCAGTTCGCTCATAAACTTTCCTTTACTTTGATTTCTTAACTGTGGTCTTTAATAACTCACGAATGAATGAATCCATAAAGGCCTCATGACGATGACCACCGGATTGAGAAAAACAATGATGTAAAAGAATGTGATGGATTCAACAGGCAATCGGTTTCAGTTGTTCAGAGCCAGGCAATCATCAAGTTGGAAGTTAAACACAAATGGCAATAACTGTGCAGGTTTTTGGCTGACTTGTAGCCTCCCTCCTCTTGCCAACTTCTGTTAAGCTGAGCTCTCTCCTCCATCTTTTTTAATCCTTCAATTCTTCCATCTGTGAAACCGACCCCCCCCACCCCCATCCCTCTTGTCTCGTTCATCCTCATCCGCGGTCCTTCTGGAGGGTTGCTGATCGTCGCCTCACGTTTCCTCCTCTACCCATTGCCCTGGTGCCCGTTACTTTCACTGACCGGAGCCCCCATCCACTCATGTGTGATTTGTCTTCACCTTCCTTCTTATAGTGGGGCGCTTAGCTCCAAAAACAGGTCGATTGTGCACTTTCCCTAAAAGCATGAAACTTGGCACATGGTTAGAGTAACACCATACAATGATTTTTAGTCAGGGGCCACCGGAAATTACACCCCATATGGGGCCATCTTGGATTTCAAAATGACCGCTACTGTGGACCTGTTTTGTTAAATATCTCCTTAACTAGTACAGATATCGAGACAGTTGAAACGCCTAAACTACATTTTAGGGCTCTAGGAATGCAATGGTGACATTCAATGTTTGAAAATTGTGGCTGCCATCTTGAAATCCCACCATCCACAGCTATTTTGCCCTAAAGGTCTATGCTCACATTTCAGAGACAAATACATTTTTGATGCTTTAAAATATTGATTAAACTATGAAACTGGTAGTACTTATGCATCTACTCATTTCAGGGACATCATCCATTGTTATGGTGACTGCACAAGTGATCAACCCTACATAGGCCCGTTCATCTGCAACTGGAGATGGCAAAGCCATCAAACTTGTGGATCCATCTAGCCAGATGCTGAAATGGGTCGAGTTACTCAGTGGGAACTCTGCATTCTTTGTCAACAGAACACCACTGAAAAGGTTCAGTTTCCCAGTCAACGAAAAGGTGAACAAGGTGAAGCAACACTTGCAGGGTAAAAAACATTGGCTGAAAATCTCCTCGAGTTTAATAACCTCGGTCTGCTGCCTAGAATGATAAACATTGACACATTGGACGAAGGTCATGGTGTCGAGGCAGCTTTCATTGCTCATAATGCACGTTGGCATAGGTCGTGCAGGCTTACATACAAGAATACAAAACTGGAACTGCAAGGAAGTGTTCTAAAGATATACCAGCTGATGATGCAGATGAAGGTACATCTGTTGTTTCTAAGCGCACTCGGTCAAGTCCTACATCATCAATTTCTCAAGATCTCTGCTTTTTCTGTGGGCGGTCATCTGGAAAAGAGAAACTTCATGAGGTTTTTACTTTCAAAACAGACAAACGTGTTCGAGAGTGTGCTGCACTTCTAGAAGACGATGACTTGCTGAGAGTCTCAATGCGGAGATATTGTTGCTCTTGAAGCAAAATACCATGCAAAGTGCTTAGCCTCTCTCTATTATCATGCATCCATGGTCAAACGGAGCAAGAAGGCACCGAGAATCTCGATAACATGCTCTGTAGCATAGCATTTGCAGAACTTGTGACATATATTGAGGAAACCCGTTTGGAGGATGCCACCATTGCTCCTGTATTTAAGCTAGCTGATCTATCAAACCTGATTCCTCCAGGCTGGACCAACTAGGAATCAAGCATGAAAGCCACATACAATCTACAAGGCTCAAGCAGCGAATTCTTGCCCATTTTCCTGACATGAGAGCAACTAAAAAGGGCAGAGACATTTTGCTAATGTTTGATGAGGACATTGGACATGCCTTAGCAAAGGTGTGTCAACAGGACAGTGACTGCCTGGGCTGTATGGGAGTCGTTCCCAGAGCTCACAGATGCACTATCTGAAGTCAACCATGAACAAACAGATATAACTGAGTCCTGTATGAGCATTATTGCAAGATTCGTCATTTTGATGTTGATCGCAAAGTACCTGTAGTGACATTAATACAGTATGAAAGAAACTGTTTGCAAAGAAAGGCAGACCTCTGGAATCAATTCCGCCTACACACCATGCTCTGTGCAGCATGTTAGGTGTGCGGTGTACCAAGGAGCATTATGCTGGGCCAAACATTACATGCACAGCCTGAGCTCCCATGTCCAAGTGAGTGGGGTTGGGAAAAAACATCTGAGGTCAGTTTAAACCGACTTGGACAACATTACCGGAAGCCGCAAAGATCTGCAATTAACTTATCTGGTGTGGATGCACAAAAGGATGCACTGATCGCTGCATGTGTAGAAGTCTGCACTTCCATGCACGTCACTTGTTCTCATCTCTCTCTG
>CM068957.1:146725768-146730768 GCA_035128595.1 Eptatretus atami | reverse complement strand
AAACTCTCTAAAGATTTGCATGTGCATAGGAGGTTATTGGAAATGAACGAGCTGTTATAATTTTCCGTTGTATTTCCTGCTTCTTGTACAGAACCACTGAGCAGCGGTTTGGGTTTTTCTGACTCTCTTAACCTGATGTATTCTTTCCAAACAGAAGATGCCACCAGCAGACTCAGGATTTAAGTGAAATCATTTTCAGTCATGTTAATTGTGTTCCAAATTAGGAACTACGACTGAGTTACCTATGTGCTACAACGGAACCACAAAGAGAAACTACAATGCAAGCAAACGTGAATGCAAACCATGAAATGACACATTCCACTTTCTGTGCTACTTCAGTCGAAACGTCGAGCAATTGACCAGCCGGTTTCGTGAATGCAACTGGGCAAAAAAAACTACGCATCTGACGAATCGTGCGAATGTCTGGGATGGAACCCTCACTATTTCTTTTTTATTCTGCTTTCAATCTCAATCCCTATATTTAATTTTTCAAAAGCATCATTCGATCACAGAACTAATACTATACATTAATATAATAATGTATCTAATGGTATCTATATGTACAGTATATATGTATGTATCTAATATAATATAATATATGTGGTGGTATATGTATATTAATGATATTACACGGGTCCATCTAACAGTAACGGAGAGCCCTGCTGTGTGCTTCCACTTACACAACTTAAATGAAGGGTTGCGTCACAGTTCTTTCGCAACATTCCAGCATATATATGATTGGTTGATGGTTTTGACTGCGCTCATTATGTAATTTTTACAGGTCGGCTTTACACGTTGTTGTCTGAGTCGTGTGTTGAGTTGTGGATGCAGAGAGCCTCTGTTTTCAGCTTGCAAAACATTCCGAAACCTTCGCAATGGCTTGCAGCAAGTCTCAGGGAAGTAAAGATGTCAATGTAACACTGCATTTGAATGGCACACAGAGTTCAAGAGGACAGGAGGAGGTTGAAGACGATCATGGTCTGAAAGACCTTATGAGCAGGACAGGGACAGACGAGCGTGTGAAGCAGAATGGTGCCGCAGATCATCACTTATGTGTGGATGATTGCTCAGGAACTGTCCATCAACAGGACACTGTCCTGGAGCATCATCACTGAAATTCGAAAATGGCAAGGTTGGGCAAAAGTGGTCCAGTTGTTTTCTGAGGACAGAAACAGCAAAGAGTGACTGTAAATGTCAAGAACATTATCGAGCGTCGAGGACGATCCAGACCTGCTCAAGAGATTTCATTACTGGCGATGAATCGTGGATTTCGAATACGATCCCGAGACCAAACGGCAGGGTCGTCAGGGAAAAGTCAGCATCACACGAACAAGAAAGCAAGGATGTGAAGTTGTAGTCAGGTGATAGTCATGCGTTTTTTTTACATCAAGGGAATCGTCCACTTCGAGTTATAAATATATCTATATATATATATATATACTATATAAATAATATATATATATATGATATATATATATATTTGTATAATGTTATAAATATTATATCTGTATATATGTGTTTATATATATTATATCAAGTTTACATTATATTATATATATATATATGTATATGTTTATATATATATATATATAATATCTGTTATATATATTATATATATATATATATATTGTTTATTATATGTATATATATATATATTTTATATATATTAATTATATATATATTAATTTGGAGTCTGGTCCGATCAGGCACACAGGATGTCAAGCCATTGTTGTCAGTTTTCGTGTGAGAATTCCTGAGGCCCTCAAGAGACTCAATGTCAGTGGGCTGTCACCCGCGTTTGTGAAATGTCTCTGATTTGGTCAGGTTGAGTCAGGATTTTGGCACACTCGTCTGTGCAGGAAGTTATTCTCATTATTAAATTTCTATTGGGTGGGTGAGAGAGTGGAGGAAGTTTTCCCTGAAGGATTTAGACACATAAAGCTTCGAAGGAGCTTGCGGTGGGCATGAAGTGTGTGGCGAGGACGGTCCTGACGGTTTTCCTATTGGATTTCACATGGCATGAATTGTGTGATTCTGTCCATTATCCCTGGGTAGGCTCCAAGTGGATGGCACAAATAGACAAAATACATTAATCCTCTTTTTGCTCCAAACAATAGGGTTAACGCAAATCGTTTCTTCCTTGTCTTCATGCGGTTAGCATACCCAATCAACATCCTTGTTCAAGCTTCAACATCGTTATACCCTATTCTACTCTCGCCGACCAGATCACCAGATCAAGACTCGCCTTCAGAACAAGACTATCTTTTTTTATTCTATTGATTACCTGCTGCATCTATGTTTTGACATCTGGCCTGGTACACACCACACCACACTAATCCACAGAAGAGCATGACTATGGTTTGGACAATGTATTTAAACCGTCAAATTATCTTTAGACTGATTCTTTCAGTATTCAGGAGCAAAGTCGAAAAGGTGATGAGAGAAGAGAGAGACTAAGGTATTCTGCTCACTAATTTGGAGATACGCGGTTTTGTTACACAGTGCTTGAAGTGCAAATGAAATTTCCTTGTTCTCATACCGAATTATTCATTAACTGTAGTATGTCAGGAGGATTTGCGCATTTTATTCATTATCATACGGAAACCAAGCCAATGTTACATTTGAAATACAAATCGAAATATTTATGTGTTTAAGAACATTTTTTTTCTTTCCTAACTGGTATGGATTAATTTGTGCCTCGTACTCCGACATAATGTAGAATTCCGTTTTCTTCTTCTGTCATATGCCAGCAGCAAGGCTGCGAGGTACACATGGCTGAGGGTGTGGGTTGTGCCACTGATGGCAGTGCCCTCTGCTGGTTAGGGCAGATTTGTTTAAATTGGTTTCATGCTGCTGAGAAAAATGGGCCCCTTTTTTTTTTTTTTTTTTCACCTAACCCTTTTTTCTTTCCCGGGCGAAGAACCCGTGGGATTTTAACGTCCACCAACAAATGCTAGCATCTGGAGGCCAGTTTAATGTCCTCTGAGAGACGGCACGACACAACTGATGAATCACCTGGCCTGTGAAACATCGGATGACTGTTACAACTTGGGTCAGGTTCGAATCCAGTTAAGACAGCTTAGAAATGAGTATGTTGTACTTTAGGCATCCTAAACAGCCTAGAATTACATTTTTAAAATCCGTTCACTCATATGTTGATTATGATTATGAAAAACAAGAAAAAATAGACATTCACCGGGTAAGGGCTGAATTTTAAATGATGACAATTTCAATAATATTGTTTTTTCCAGTAATTGTTTTTGGCAATTGGTGCGATTTATTTGTTTACATTAATTTAAGACTCGTTTGCTTTTTACAGGAATTCCAAGGGACATTTGTAGACGATGCAACGTAGCACATTAATGGTGTCTGAGTTTGAACACGAGCTTCCGAAATCACTGATGGGGGTTCAGAGCAATGAAGAGGCCACAACCAAATTGTCATTTCACTTGATTGTTATTTAAGGATGCAGAGAAGGATTGGAATTCCATTATTCAGGAGATTAGACATGGGAGGAGTAAAGAAGGCATTGATGAAATCTATTTTAACTGTTCCTTTCTACGCTGTAATGCAAAGCTTCCCTACTGTGCCAGACATGTTTTGAGGCCGATCAGTAATTTCCATCCAAATAGGTTTTTACCACAGATGAGCTTTAAACCCACACTGAAGTTATCCACTCGCAGCAGATGGTCACATTTCTGCTTCTATCCAAAATAAGCATCTTCAGGGCTTTTTTTTCCAGTCAGCTATGGAAAGCTACAGCAGTCTAGTTTGCATCTGCGAGTGACAAAGGAAAATGCCGGCATTCAACTTCTTTTCTTTCTTCCTCATCTGTGGTCTGCCACCGTTTTCCACAATGATACTTCATTTCACGAACGTGCCAGCATCCCATTCCACTCTGTCGTGGAATCCTGATAAGCCTCAGGTTGGTGACAACTCCTCCTGATGCTTCCTTTTAGCCCGTCCGGCTCATTCCAAAGCAGATGTAATATGTCGGCAGAAGAGGAAAATAGAGCGGTGATTTCATCTCTGCTACGGCAACATTTCTTGCTTTTATCTTGATACCTGCAGTCGAGGTCGGATGCAAACAGACAGGGAAAATCCACTTCCATTAAATGGAAAGAGTTCCTGTAAATCTCTCAATTGCCACAAACAATTGAATAGTTACCTTTAAGTATATCTATGTCCAGTCGGCCTATAATTCTTTTCACATAAAATAACTTGATATGAAATAGGGTAAATGTTAGCTAAAAATTGTGGCTTTTGAAAAAAACTAGATGTAATTTGGGTGGGTAAGGAAGAATTGGGAGTAAAGGTTTGGTAGATGGGATTGTGGGGAGTGTTAAAGGAATTTATTTTAAATAGAAAATGGGAATCATAAGCTTTGAGTTTTAAAGGAATTTCAATGTCGCAGACCATTGTTTAATTTGTTAATTTGCATGATGAAATGTGTGCTTTCCTATTTATTACACATAAGATGATGTCCACTTGTCCATTACTATAGGAAGTGAGACTCTGGCAACCAACTCCAACCAGTTCCGTATCTCAACTCCACAGCAACCTGTGTTTGTGAATAATTTTTTGCTGCGAGTTATGAACCAAAACAAACCGTCGAGCATTAATTCATGCCGCGTTCTGTAATGTAGTTAAGGTGGTTTGGTGGGTTTTGGAATTGCACGTGACTTCTTATTTCATTCTGTTTTTGAAAACTCGTTCGATGGCTGCTCGAGGCAGTGCATGTTGCCGTATACACACAGCGTTGTTAAAATCCAATGGTTTCCTCCAAATTAGCAACTATCCCAGAGCAAATGGGAACGTGTGGTGACTAGGGCGATCAATCCCAATTCCAAAAATGATCAGTTTTTACATTCATTTTTTTTTATTTATTTTATTTTTTAAATCAATAAAAACATTTTTTTTCTTCTTTATACATCTTGGGGTGGGTTTTTCATAATTGTAGGAGCTTGAAAAGATCTGAATCGATCATTCATCATGTTACA
>CM068957.1:146706488-146720598 GCA_035128595.1 Eptatretus atami | reverse complement strand
GTCAAGGCCACAAGGTCACGAACTTAGAAAATTGCTAATTTTGACATAAAACTCCATCTTCTCCGAGGGGTTTGTCGAATCTGGCAGGGGTTTTGGTAGTTGGTTAGCCCAATGGCACCTGCATAGCTCCACGGAGCTCGATTTTTCATTTTCGTCCCAAGGTCAAGGTACAAGGTTACGAACTTAGAAAATTTCGAATTTTGACATAAAAATCATACGACCGCCCAAACTTTGAGAGCTAGGATGACAATATTTTTATGCATAATCTTGAGGTCATTCCCCACTTAAAGTCTTGAAACCATTTTGCTCTATCTCGACACCTTGCCCGTGGCGCCCCCTTCAAGTTTGTTTTTACGCTGATTTCAAAAGTATGGATAATCCGAGGAGTTGGAAATGCCATATAGCCTATATGACGTTATATTGTTCCTGGAATGTTCCAGAGGAAGTTTTGCACCAAAGGTCATAATCCTTGACCTTTGACCTTTAAAGTGCACAAAGGTCGAATTTTCAAAGTTGTGGGAATCAAACCGGGTTTTCGACCTTCTTCGACGAACTAACTCCATAAGCTATAGCACGTATCCTGTTTCCTTATTTTAATGTCCACAACATTGTTTTGTGACCTTTAAAGGTTTATGCAAAGGTCAAATTTTGAAAGTTCTTGAACGAAATCGGGTTTTTGACATTTTGCAGCTAATAACCGTCACTCGTACCACATCATGTTGATCATTTTTATAACTTGGTCAAACATTATACATTGTCTCATCCTTGACTTCTGAAACAATCTACATCGTCAAATACCGCTCGTGAACCATCGTCGTCTTCAGACTTGTCTCAATTAATTACTGATTATTCCTCGATTGTTAGATAAATGTGCAGAGGTGTGTGTGTGTGTGTGTGTGTGTGTGTGTGTGTGTGTGTCATCGTGCATCAAGGTTGTGTGTTGGTCATGTGCATGTACAGGTGTGTGTGTGTGTGTGTGTGTCATCGTGCATGTAGAGGTGTGTGTGTGTGTGTGTGTTGTGTTCGTGCATGTAGAGTGTGTGTATGTATTGTGTGTGTCATCGTGCATGTACAGGTGTGTGTGTGTGTGTGTATGTGTGTGTGTGTGTGTCATCGTACATGTACAGGTGTGTGTGGTTTGTGTGAGTGTATGTGTGTGTCATCGTGCATGTACAGGTTGTGTGTGTGTGTGTGTCTCATCATGCATGTACAGGTGTGTGTGTGTGTCATCGTGCATGTACAGGTTGTGTGTGTTATGTGTGTGTGTGTGTTCATCGTACATGTACAGGTGTGTGGTTGTGTGAGTGTATGTGTGGTGTGTCATCGGTGCATGTACAGGTGTGTGTATGTGTCATCGTGCATGCACAGTGTGTGTGTGTGTGTGTGTATGTATGTGTGTGTGTCATCGTACATGTACAGGTTGTGTGTGTGTGGTGTGTGTGGTGTGTGTGTGTGTGTGTGTTTGTGTGTGTGTCCGCCACCGTGCATTGTTGTCGTTTTAATGGTGCTGGTGAATATAGCAGCATATAAATGGGGCTCCGCTTGCATATCAATGAGTGTTTGTTGTTTGTCCGTGTTGGCAGCACGTGTTTCTGCATTGTGAAGTGATGCTGTGCCGTGCTGGCGACGGATCCTCCCGTTGTGCACAAGGCTGTGTTCGGCGTGTGCGTCGATCTGCACTCGCTCTCCTTCCACCTCATCACAGCACGATCCTCTCCGGTGGTCCAATTGTGCTGTGGACTGAATGAAGGGCCGGCCGGATAATTTTGAAGCATTTACGTCATAATTGGGATGAAGAGTTTGGAAGTGACAGATGTCTGGAATCCATCAATATTTCAACTACTATGATAGATGTGTGTGTGTGTGTGTGTGTGTGTGTGTGTGTTTGTATGTGCTTGTGAATTCACTCAGAGACGCTGTGATCTTTGAAAGCTCTGACACCAACACAATCCCTCTTATTGACTGTACTTCATTTTCCACGCCCTGCTGTGTTTTTCCTTCAACAGTACAGTAAACCCTGTGCTATATGGACATTCTACAATACAGGTGGCAGGTTACATGATTGCTAGTTGAGATATTCAATGCTCTCTGAATGCATTCACAAGGACCTGTTTGCATCAAGCAGGGCAGGGATGATTTTTAAATATTTCCCTTTTTAACAGTAGTTTGCTTGTCTGCAGATAGGTGGTTGTTTAAATACACTGTTCAGATGTGTCGGAGAAACTCTCTAACGATCTTGCATGTGCATGGAGGTTATTGGAATGAACGAGCTGTTATAATCTTCTCGTTTGTATTTCCTGCCTTGCTTGTACACCCACTGAGCAGCGGTTGGGTTTTTTGACATCTCTTCCATGATGTATTTTTTCCAAACCGAAGATGCCAGCACAGCAGACTCAGGATTTAACGTGAACATCATTTTCAGTCATGTTAATTGTGTCCAAATTACGGACTACGACTGAGTTACCTGTGCTACAACCGTGAGCCCAAAAGGAAACCTACAATGCAGAAACAGTGAATGCCAAACCATGAAATGACACATTCCACATTTCTGTGCTACCTTCAGTCGAACGTCGAGCATGGACAGCCGGTTCGTGAATGACCTGGGCAAAAAAACTACTGCATCTGACGAATCTGCGAATGTCATGGATGGAAACCCTCACATTATTTCTTTATTCTGCTTCAATCTCAATCTCTCTATATTTTAATTTCAAACAGCATCATTCGAATCACAAACTAATACTATACCATTAATATAATAATGTATCTATATGTATCTATATGTACATGTATATATGTATGTATCTATATATATATATATATATGTGTGTGTATATGTATATTGTATATATATATACACGAGGTCCATCTAAAAAGTAACGGGACCGAGCCTGCTGTGTGCTCCACTTACACAACTTAAATGAACGGGTTGCGTCACAGTCTTTCGCAACATTCCAGCAATATATATGATTGGTGATGGTTGACTGCGCTCATTATGTAATTTTTTACAGGTCGTGCTTTACACGTTGTCTAGTCTGAGTCGTTGTGCTATGAGTTGTGAGCAGAGAGCCAATCTGTTTTCCAAGCTTGGCAAAACACCTTCCGAATCCTTCGCAATGCTGCAGCAAGTCTCCAGGGAAGAAACGATGTCATGTACACTTGCATTTGAATGGCACAAGAGGTTCAAAGAGGGACAGGAGGAGGTTGAAGACGATCCATGGTCTGAAAGACCTTCAATGAGCAGATACGGCGGACAACATCGAGCGTGTGAAGCAGATGGTGCCTGCAGATCATCGACTTATGGTGTGGATGATTGCTCAGGAACTGTCCATCAACAAGGACACTGTCTGGAGCATCATCACTGAAAATCTCGAAATGCGCAAGGTGTGGGCAAAGATGGTCCCCAAGTTGTTTTCTGAGGACCAGAAACAGCAAAGAGTGACTATGTCAAGACATTATCGAGCACCTCGAGGATGATCCAGACCTGCTCAAGAGAGTCATTACTGGCGATGAATCGTGGATATTCGAATACGATCCCGAGACCAAACGGCAGGGTCGTCAGTGGAAAAGTCCAGCATCACCAAGACCAAAGAAAGCAAGGATGTCGAAGTTGTAGGTCAGGGTGATAGTCATCGCGTTTTTTGACATCAAGGGCATCGTCCACTTCGAGTTATAAAAAAAAAAAATATTATATATATATGTATATGTTTATAAATATATATCTGTATATATGTGTTATATATATATACACATCAAGTTTTATAATATATATTATATATATTATATATATATGTATATGTTATAAATATATATATATATATATAATATATCTGTATATATATTATATAGTTATATATATATTGTATATATTTTATATATACAATATATACATTATAATATATATTATATAATTATTGTATTTGGAGTCTGTCGATCAGGCACACAGGATGTCAGCCATTGTTGTCAGTTTTCGTGTGAGAAATTCCTGAGGCCCTCCAAGAGACTCAATGGCTGCGGTGGGCTGTCACCGCGTTTGTGAAAATGTCTCTGGATTTGAGTCCCAGGTTGAGTCAGGATTTTGGCACACTCGTCTGTGCAGGAAGTTATTCTCAATTATTAAATTTCATATTGGGTGGGGCTGAGAGAGTGGAGGAAAGCCTCTTCCCTGAAGGATGTCAGACACATAAGAGCTTCGAAGGAGCTTGCAGGTGGGCATGAAGTGTGTGGCGAGGACGGTCCCTGAGGGTTTTCCTATTGGATTTCCACATGGCATGATGTGTGATCTGTCCACTTCATCCCTGGGTAGGCTCCAAGTGGAGGCCACCAAATAGACAAAAATACATTAATCCTCTTTTTGCTCCAACATAGGGTTAACGCCCAAATCGTTATCTTCCTTGTCTCCCATGCGGTTAGCATACCTCAATCAACATCCTGTTCACTTCACCCATCGTTCTACCTCTCAGCCGACACAGATCAACACAGATCAAGACTCGCCTTCAAGAACAAGACTATTTTTTTTATTCTACATTGATTATCCTGCTGCACTCTATGTTTGACATCTGGCCTGGTACACACAACACCACACTATCCACAGAAGAGCATCGACTATGGTTTGGACAATGTATTTAACCGTCAAATTATCTTTAGACATGATTCTTTCAGTATTCAGGAAGCAAAGTCGACAAGGTGATGAGAGAAAGAGAGAGACTAAGAGTATTTGCTCACTATTTGGAGATACGCGGTTTTTGTTACAAGTGCCTTGAAGTGCCAAATGAAATTTCCTGTTCTCATACCGAATTATTCATTACTGTAGTATGTCAGGAAGGATTGCGCATTTTAATTCATTACTCATACGGAAACCAGCCAATGTTACCAATTGAAATACAAACCGAAATATTTAATTGTGTTTAAGAACATTTTTTTTCTTTCCTAACTGGTATGGATTAATTGTGCCTCGTACTCCGACATAATGTAGAATCCGTTCTTCTTCTTCTGTCATATGCAGCACAAGGCTGCGAGGTAGCATCATTGGCTGAGGGTGTGGTTGTGCCACTGATGCAGTGCCCTCTGCTGGTTAGGGCAGGAATTTGTAAATTGTTCATGCTGCTGGAGATGGCTCACCTACTCTTCGCGAAGAACACCGTGGGATCTTTAACGTCCACCAACAAATGCTAGCATACTGGATGGCCAGTTTAATGTCCATCTGAGAGACGGCACACACACACTGATGAATCACCCTGCCTGTGAAACATCGGGATGACTGTTTACAACTGGGTCAGGATTCGAATCCAGGTTAGACAGCTTAGAAGTGAGTATGTGTACCTTTAGGCCATCCTAACAGCCTAGAATCTACATTTTAAAACTCCGTTTCACTCATATGTTGATTATGACTTATGAAAAACAAGAAAAAAAATAGACATTCACGGGAAGGCTGAATTTTAATGATGACAATTTCAATAATTACTTGTTTTTTCCAGTACATTGTTTTTGGCCACATTGTGCGATTTATTTGTTTACATTAATTTAAGACTCGTTTGCTTTTTACAGGAATTCCAAGGACATTTGTAGACGATGCACGTAAGCACATTATGGTGTCTGGAGTTTGAACACGAGCTTCCGAAATCACTTGATGGGGGTTCAGAGCATGAAGAGGCCACAACCAAATTGTCATTTCACTTGATTGTTATTTAAGGATGCAGAGAAGGAGTTTGGAATTCCAATTATTCAGGAGACTTAGACATGGGAGGACAGTAAAGAGGCATTGATGAAATCTATTTTAACTGTTCCTTTCTTACGCTGTAATGCAAAGCTCCCATAACCTGTGCCAGACATGTTTTGAGGCCGATACAGTACATTTCACATCCAAAGTAAGGTTTTATCCACAGGATGGAGCTCTTAACCCAACCAGCTGAGTTTATCCACTCGCAGCAGATGGGTCACCATTTTCTGCTTTCTTATCCAAATAAGCATCCTTCAGGGCTTTTTTTTCCAGGTCAGCTATGGAAGCTACAGCAGTCTAGTTGCATCTGCGAGTGACAAGGACAAATGAACCGGCACTCAACTCTTTCTTTCTTCCTCATCTGTGGTCGGCCACCGGTTTTCCACAATGATACATCATTTCACGAACGTGCCAAGTCCCATTCCACTCTGTCGTGGAATCTGATAAAGCCTCAGTGTTGGTGGACAACTCCTCCTGATGCTTCCTTTTAGCCCGTCCGGCTCATTCCAAAAGCACGATGTAATATGTCGGCAGCAAGAGGAAAATGAAAGCGAGTGGATTTCATCTCTGCTAACGCAACACATTTTATTGCTTTATCTTGATACCTGCAGCTCCGAGGTCCGGATGCAAACCAGACAGGATAATCCACTCCATTAAATGGAAAGAGTTACCTGTAATTCTCATTGCCACAAAACAATTGATAGTTATCCTTTTCAAGTATATCTATGTCAAGTCGGCTATATTCTTTTCACATAAAATAACTATGATATGATAAGGGTAAATGTAGCTAAAAAATTGTGGCTTTTGCAAAAACTAGGATGTATTGTGGGTAAGGAAGAATTGGGAGTAAAAGGTTGAGTAGATGGGGATTGTGGGGGAGGTGTTAAAGGAATTTAATTTTAAAATAGAAAATGCGGAAATCATAAGGTTGAGTTTTAAAGGAATTTCAAATGTCGCAGACCATTGTTTAATTTGTTAGATTGCATGATGAAAAATGTGTGCTTCCTATTAATTACACAAATAAGATGAATGTCCACTTGTCCCATTACTATAGGAAAGCTGAGACTTCCTGGCAAACCACTCCAACCAGTTCCGTATCTCAACATCCCAGCAACTAGTGTTTGTGAAATAATTTTTGCTGCGAGTTATGACCAAAACAACCACCGTCGAGGAGATTAATTCATGCCGCGCTTCCTGTATGTAGTTAAGGTGGTTTGTGGTGGTTTTGGAATTGCACGTGACCTTTCCTTATTTCCATTCTGTTTTTGAACTCGTCCTCGATGGCTGCTCGAGGCAGTCGCATGTTGCGTATACACACAGCGTTGTTAAAATCCAATGGTTTCCTCCAAATCTTAGCACATATCCCAGAGCAAATGGAACGTGTGTGACCTGACAGGTGCGATGCAACTCCCAATTCACAAAAATGGATCAGTTTTACATTCATTTTTTTTTATTTATTTTATTTTTTAAATCAATAAAAACAATTTTTTTTTCTTCTTTTACTTCTTGGGTGGGTTTCATGAATTGTAGGAGCTTGAAAGATCTGATCCGAATCAATTCATCATGTACATTGCCTGAAACAATCCAAGCATCATTGGAGTCATGAAGCATACATAATATTTAAGTTTTGACAAATAAACAGGATATCTATACTATTAAATAATCAAGTACTGTATTCAACCATTGAGTGAATGCAGATTATAATAATTTTTTCAGAAATGTCTAAAGTGGAAATTACTTTGTGGTTCACTTTCACACTTGCTATTCGCACATTAAGACCTAAGCCGGTGAAGAGACAGCTCAACGGAAACGTCCCTTAGAAATCGTGGCCGTAGCATAGAATGGTACGCAGGGGTGGTGTGGTCATGATTATGAAGTGAAGCCATTATAATAACGTCGATAGATTGGTTATAACTTTTGCAATTCTACTTGCAGTCAAGTTAAACGACTCGAAGGTCTAACAGCTGAATCCCCGCTGATAATGTAATCTTGGCCTTTTGGTGGAGCTGAGAAAATGCTAGAAGAGTAAACAACTGCAGACTGGCCAACTGACATATTTATGCATCCGATGGGATTAAGCTCATCAAACGGCTTTTAGAAAATAATGTATTTCTTCCACATGAAATGTCGTTACATGTTATTAGTTTATAACTAATACAAAGCACACAGCGAGGGGGTTAGTTGGGTGGATATCTGAGGCTGGTGAAATAAATGAGGGTCTCGTGTGTTCTTAAGATGTTATGATCTCAAGAGGATGGCTGAAAACTGACGGTGAAGAGGATAGAAAGGTTTGAAGATAATATTTAGATTTGCATTTTCCTTCCTGCCTCTTAAAAATGGCAGAGGATTATATTTAAAAGCAAAATCCGAGTAGATATCAGCTTGTCGAAATCAAGCTTGTACACACAGGGGTTTATAAACGAAAAAAGGGGTCAGGGGACTGAGTGATGAGAAATATTTCTTTTTTTATGGTGTTGAAGCTCTTGGAAGAGTGATAACATGAAACGGATCAGGACATGACAGAACAAAAGGAACAAAGGGGGGGGGGAGGGGTGAGGTGGAGACGAGAGGGGGATTCTGGCAGATTTGATTCCCATTTATCATCCATCCGAGGGATGGCACACACATTGATGAATCACCCTGCTTGTGAAACACCGGGCCGACAATTTATAGCTGGGTTGGGATTCGAACCCAGGCTAGACAGCTTAGAGGCGATTGTGATGGGACATCCAGTTTATTATCCCTCCGAGGGACGGCACACACATTGATGAATCACCCTGCATGAGAATCACCAAGATGGCAGTTTATAGCTGGGTCGGGATTCAAATCCAGGTAGACAACTTAGAGGTGAGTGTAAGCGTTTATCAGGAGAGTGAAATGGAAATACAGGACAAAGGGATGAGGTTTAACATGTAAGCAATGGAGAGATTCTCCACGACCCCCAGACACCCTGTTCTGGCAGATTGCTGCGAGGCACACATCTCTTTTGGAAGGACACCTCACCATCCACCAGCTCACCTGGCACACAATCACTGCACTTTCTGATTGTCAATTATTAGCTCACCTGAAACGTAGTTCCAGGAGCTTATGGGATGGCGCGTCGTCCATCCATCCACAAATACTTGCAACTTCTTCTCTGAAACTACACATACGATAACAATGAAACTTTACCAAAACGTTCATCACCGTTTATGTAACACAGTTTGTTCATGGCATTAAAAAAGGGCTCCAAGGGGATCTATGGGGGTTGCCCTCTAAAATAGGTATTTGCTTTCTTTCACAGAAACTACACATGCAATTCCGATGAAACTTAACCACAACCTTCATCACCTGTGATGAACCAAAGTTTGTTCACGGCAATAAAAATAAAAAAATAATAACAATCGGGTTCTGTGGGGGTTTACGGAGGGAGTTTATGGGGTGGGGTGGGGGTTACCCCCATAAAGAGGTATTTGCTTTCTCCTCAGAAATGATACACACAATCCTGATGAAAATTGACTACAACCACCATCACCCGTGATGTTCCAAAGTGTGTTCACATCTTTAAAAAACAAATTCCGGGTCTAAGGGGGTGTCCGTTCAGGGGAGTTTCCCCCCAAAATATGTATTTTTTGTTCTTCTCCGAAACTGCACACACAATTTCAGTGAAACCACCATAACCTTCATCACCCATGATGTACCAAAGTGTTCACACCATTGAAAAAAAATTGGGGTCTAAGGAGATCAATATATGCCTGGTGTTGGCTTTATGGTTAGGGTGGTGGGCTTGGGATCCCAGAATCCTGAGTTCAAATACCCTTCGGCTGTTGAATTAACACCAGGTGGGGTTGACTCTGCCTGTCATCCTTCCGAGGTCGGCAAAATGAGTGCCAGCTTGCTGGTATACTGTGTCAGAGTGGCGACCTGTCCAGGATTGTGCCCAATAGCCAAGGAGACTGCTTAGGCAGCACTAACGCTCTGGCCAGAGTATGGTCCTGATGGATGGATGGAGGTCAAGTGGGGGGTGGGGTTGCTCCCCAAAATAGGTAGATGCTTTCTTCTCAGAAATTACGCAAACTATTCCAATGAAATTTGGCTACAACCCTCATCACCTGTGATGTGCCAAAGATTGTTCGTACTCCTTAAAAAACAAAAAAATTGGTGTCGAAATGGATTTACAGGGGGGGGCGGGGGGGGGGGGGGGGGGGGATGGTTACCCTCCAAAACAGGTATTTTCTACAACATTCGTTCATTGGTACATTTTGCTGATTCCGTCCAACGTTAACTTCCTCCTCAGTATCATTATTCTACCGGATGACCGCCCAGGGGTATTGCCCCTATTTTTCCTTGTCTTTGTGGTGTGCCACAAACAAATACACACACACACATACACACACACACACACACACACTAGGTACACCAAAGTCTTTCGTTCCATTTCCTTGCTGAGGGCACATCCACTCCCATGCACTGATACGTGAAGCCTCTACTCCAATTTCCACAAATGCAGTTTCACTGTGAAAATCCACTATGATTAAGTAATTTGTATGTTTTCTGCAAAGGGGCCATCGGTCGCCGCATCCGACAGTTCAACAAGGATGACTGATCTGATCGACAATTCACCATCACTCTTAAAGTCCGTTTCACCATTTCCTCAGCTCCACACAGCAACAGTGCCTGCAGTTCCTTTCAGAAGGATCAACTCTTTTTTCTGTTCACCAGTTTATTCCTTCATGCCAAAAAGTCTACTGTCCAACATCCCTTTCCTGTGTGCGGAATTTTAAAATGAGACAATTGCTCAAAAGCATCTTTCCTTTTCAGTTTGTAAGGCCAATCCAAAATATGTCTTTGTTGAGCAAGCTAAGTTCAAAGACAAGTTGAAATCTAGAAAACATAGAAAGTGAAGTAACATTTTCAACCGTGAACAGTGATCTATGGTCTCACCCATTGTTGGGAGAATTGGGCTGTAACAGGTGTTCATATATGCTGCAAAAACAATTAAATAAGTCATTTATATGTTGCTGTCAATAAGAAACAAAAACAGTGAACAGATGGACAAGATCATTGATGTGGAAAATAAGAAACAATAGTTGGAGTAAACTTTCGAGCAAATGTCACTTGTTACGTTCTCAGAAACCAAATTGAGAAATAATGTCATCATCGTCTGTTTGCAGAAAATGGCTACAATATGTCTGGAGCTACAGAGATGGGGATAACTTCATTTTTTTCATCAAAATCTACCTCTATAAATCACAGTGTGCATTTGTGTATTTGTCTGTTCCCCTTCAAAAGGACGACTTGAGTAGGGTTTTAAAGGCCAATCTTTTAACACGACTGTTCACTACGTTCTATTTTTGAGGATAAAAAAACTCGAAAAACATTTGCCATAAAAGAGTAATTACATCTCTTCTTTTGGAATTGTCGATGGTGAATTGCAAACCGAGCCTCATGGGCGGTGTACAGAAACGTTTACAAAAAAAACCAATAAATACAAGGCCCAGTGAGATGAAGTTTGCTGCACATGATGTGTAACACTCACAGAGTAAAACGAGTGTTCATTTCTGTCCATAGGATGTCTAATAAATATAGAACATAAAAACACACCTGACACTAGGCCGAGTCTTCAGGCTTTGGTATGCTCACGAGGCTGCACTGTCGAAAGAAAACATCCCAAAAGATAAAGACAATAGGATCACATTTGTACATGTTGTGTTTTAAATAATGGTTTTTCTTGCTATGAAACCATATCTTCCAGTCTACTTGAATGTTAAAAAAAGAAAACCTCAAACCCATCATTTTTGTCAGGCTTTCATACTAGGAGTAAAGTATTACACCATTTTTTCAAATATCTTTATCCCCACAGCAAAATATTGCACATACATCCAAAAAATGCATAGAATCGCAGCTAAGAATATTCAAATGTTTGTCGACTCACATGACAAATTAATTAGGAAAAGCATGACAGAACATCACGGTACAACTGCAGCTCTTTAGCATGATTGACCAACACAAGTTACATTCTATCCTGCATGACCACCGATGCAGCCAATATGGCAGCGTCCACGTCTGTTGTCTCGGATAAGAAGACTGCCGAGTTTTCGACAAGATTCTGCATTATGCACGTTGTTTCTTCAATCATAGCAATTCCATTCCATTTACCAACGAATCTTGGCTTCGATTCATCAGTTTTGCGACGGATCGGAAGCAGTACGAGTGCAAAGAAAGCAAAGTTATCGTGGAAACCGGGGGCCGATCTCGCTTTAGATTTTCACCAGATGCAATTTGTGCATCAACGTTCAACCGACATATGACAACAAAGGCTACTATTGTGAGCATTACAAACATTTCTGTAATGTCAGTAAAGTGAGGAGTAAGGCCAAGAAATCTGATGCTCAAGGTGAGATATGAAACAACAAGCACCGGAGGGCCTCACGGTAAATGAGTGCTTAGATCTGAAGGAGTGAAAGGCACATGTTTCCAGATGAATGTGTACTATGCCATTGCAACAAGTATAAACAAGATCCTATTTCTGGAAAGAGGTCGTGGGGCAGGTTGGTTAAATGTGAACAGGTTCATGGAGGTCAACCTCTGTGAGCAGCACAGCAAAAGGAAGTCTCCATCATTCTGCTTCCACCGATTGACGGTGAGGAGTTGGTTTCCCTCGAGCTGCAGTACCACCATCAGTGCTACACCGAAGATGCAAGATTTCTTAACAAGACTGCCAGGCCATTCACACCAGTCCAGACACTGACAGGATACATGGATGCATTCAAAATATTCTGTGATGGCATGATCAGAGTGCGACTGTGAGGTACAAAGGAGATCCTTACATCAACCAGACTCGACAAGCTCTTTGTTGGAACAATTAAGGAAGTGGAACGCATCAGACATGGATCCTGAAGAAATGGCTTCCGGTACAGAAAACATTACCCCAGCAAACTGGCAAATGAGCGACATAGTTCATTCTGAAACCCTCTCGGTGGAAGATCTGGTTCATAACTCCACATCTGCTGAAAGATCCATTGATGAGGAAGATGATCAACAGGCAAAGAAACGAGTGCCTCCAACATGACACACACCGGCAGAGATGGTGACTCGGACTCGGACATTTTGTGATTTGAGACTTGGCCTTAAAGACTTGAGCTGGCAGACTTGTTGACAATGACGATGAAAGAATGAACACTATATTAAAATAAATATATCTTAATGATGTGGTTGTGACTAATTTTGATTTGATGTCTGGTCGGATGTCATTATTATATTTATAAACAAAGACCGCCAGAGTTGTGCACCAAAGGGACCACAAACTCGGTAAATAGATCATGCTGAGCTTACAAAATGTATTAGTTATACACCATTCTGAGATGTATCAGTAGTTTATGATAATGCATGCATACATGGGTGCACCGAGGCGTGGTTAAGCAGAGTCACGTGACCCGACCACGTTCCCATGCTGTGCTGTGCTGTGCTGTGTTGTGCCCATGTCCGAATTAAACCTGTTGTTCCCATTTCAGAGCCTTCGTCCCTGTCTATCGAGTACATTACAGTGGCGAAGAGGATGTCTTCATGCATCAGCATGTTGCAGAATATGCAGCAGGGGATGATTGGGAAGACTATACCGATCGTCTGAAGCAGGACTTCCTGGCAGACAAAATGGACACCGATGAGGATGCTGAAAGGCGACAAGCTTTATTACTGACAGTAGGGTGAGTATACTGATTCTGGCTCACTTTTCCCTCATTAAGTGAATGGGGATTTTCAGCGATTCATATTTTTTTCCCTAAAAAATAAACCCCCTTTTTAGCCCAAGGTATATTTATTTGTCTCCCCTTTTAACCTAGGGGCACTCTATTCAAATAACCAATGCAATAAGATAAAGATTTGTTCAAGTAGCAAAGTAGTAATGTATTTGTTAAAGGTGATTCTGAAGAAATATCTGAAACATGTAAGCCTAGGGACACTCTTTTTCAAATAACCAATGCATATTGTTTAGCTCACTCATTGACCTATAAAGATTTGTTCATTCTCAAATTCCTTCAATAGTTAATTTTCTTTGCACAATAATCCCATCTAAAATATTTAAAAATAAAACATTTGAATCTTTATATTTTTCAGATACCCTTTTGTGTCATTATGAAATGATATACTTCTCTTAATGATCTCATCTGACCACCTCCTGAGTTGCATATCATTTTGAGATTGTAGTAAATTATTTTTCATTGTTCAATTGATAACCATCAAATTTTTCAGTCCATTAAGGATATTTATTATTTTCTTTACATCCTCTAACTTACTAGTTTTTAAATTGATTCGCTTATTTGTTTATTTACCTTTTTTTAGTTATTTTTTCAATAAGACTTATTTGATATTTTTCACATTCATTATGTTTTCCATTTATATACCAAGACTGGAAGA
>CM068957.1:146685946-146704558 GCA_035128595.1 Eptatretus atami | reverse complement strand
TCGTTCGGAAATTTTTCAAAACCATCATTGTAGAATTTTCTCGTGATTTCTTTGAGTCAGAGATGAACTGGAAATGATGTAAGAGTAGGCGGGGTTTAGGAAAAGTGGGCGTGGCTTATGAAAAAAAGTGGGCGGGGCTTACGAAAAGTGGGCGTGGCTTATGCAAAAAATAATCTGAGTCTCAGGAGGTGGTCAAACAAGAGCATTAAGAGAAGTTTATCATTTCGTAATGGCACAAAAGGGGTATCTTAAAAAATATAGAGATTCAAATCTTTTATTTTTTAAATATTTTAGATGGGGATTAATTATTGTGCAAAGAAAATTAAACTATTGAAGGAATTTGAGAATGAACAAATCTTTATAGGTTCAATGAGTGAGCCAAACAATATGCATTGGTTATTTGAAAAAGAGTGCCCCTAGGTTAAAAGGGGAGACAAATAAATATACCTTGGGATAAAAAGGGGGTTTACTTTTTAGGGAAAAAAAATATGAATCGCTGAAAATCCCCTATTCACTTACATGGGGAAAAGTGAGCCAGAATCAGTATATTCACCCTACTGAAGTGATGTTACATGATTTCTTTATAATAGGCATCAATGACGACTCAATTCTGTGGAAACTCCTTCCTGAATCTGATCCCAATATGGCTAAAGTCATGGAAATAGCTATTGCGTGTATGCAAACTGCCGAGAGCCTGCGTGTGATCTCTAACAAGTCCAAAAATATCCAGCAGGACCCATCGGTTAACAAGGTAACCGTTGGCTACAAGCAAAAGTGTTTTAGCAAGCCACCAAATTCACCTCCACCTCGTGACATTTCTGAATCTATCTGGAAGGTTGGGGTGACTTGTTGGAGTTGTGGTGGTAATCATCAAGCTTTCCAATGTTGGTGCAGGAATTATATCTGTGACAACTGTGGTAAGCAGGGACATTTGAAGTGTCGTTCTCGATCCAAGTCGAAAAATTTGTCTCCTGCTTATCACATTGGGATGAACTCTGATGAAGCGGACGATAGGTCACAGAGCACAGCCTGCAGCCCAGAGTCAAGTGATAGTGGGGCAACTTAGCATAACAATTGTGCATTTTGTGAGGAAAGCACCAAATTTGGCACACTAGTAGTGTATCATATTATGAACAGATTTGGGTATTGGGCCATCTCAAATTCAGCTGCTGATGGCTGTGGCAGCCATTTTCCACTGCCATCAAAAATTTGAGATGGCCCAATATCCAAATCTGTTCATAATATGATAGGCTACTAGTGTGCCAAATTTGGTGCTTTCATCACAAAATGCACAATTGTTATGCTATATTTAGCTAAGTTGCCCCACTATGAGGAACTTTATGAGGTTTTCTCTGTTGGAACAAAAAGCTCTGATGCTCCAATTATAGTTGATGTAACAATTGATAAGATCCCAGTGAGGATGGACATTGATACCGGTGCTTCTAGATCAATTATGAGTGAGAGCATGTTCACCTCCATCTACCCTCAAAGAAAGGCTCCTGCACTCCGGCCTGTATCTACTGACTTGAGAACATACACCAAGGAGGTGGTTCCTGCAGTTGGCTCAGATAACATAACTGTAGGATGAGGAAACAGCACTCATGTCCAACCACGACTGATAGTGTTTGGAGAAGGACCAACCCTCTTGGGCCGAGATTGGTTATGACTAATCAGACTTAAGTGGAGTGACGTAAACAAAGTCTCCAACTCTGATGGTGGATATGATACCATGCTCAACAAGTACCCTGGCCTGTTCAGCAATGGTGTTGGCACCTTTGCAGGTCCCAAAGTGAGGATTCATGTTTCTGCAGATCCTCAGCCATTGTTCCATAAGGCTAGATCTGTGCCCTACATGATGTGATCAATGATCGAATGTGAGCTTGACCGCCTGCAGAGTGAGGGCAATATCTCAGTCGAGTACTTCGACTGGGCAGCACCTGTCGTTCCAGTACTCAAAGCAGATGTAACAGTGTGCATTTGTGGGGACTACAAAACGATGATCAACCGCTCTTGAGAGCATGAATGAGAGTGCATGAGCGAGAGAGAGCACGAGAGAGAGGGAGCATGAGAGAGAGTAGGAGAGAGAGCAGGAGAGAGAGCAGGAGAGAGTGAGAGAGAGCGAGAGAAGGAGGAGAGAGAGAGAGAGAGAGAGAGAGAGAGAGAGAGGAGGAGAGAGAGAGAGAGAGAGAGGAGAGAGAGAGAGAGAGCACGAACGAGAGACACGAACGAGAGAGAGACACGAGAGAAGAGGAGGGGGGAGAGAGAGAGAGGGGAGGGGGGAGAGAGAGAGGGGGGTGGAAGAGAGAGAGTGCGAGAGAGAGAGAGCACGAGCGAGAGGAGAGGAGAGCACGAGAGAGAGAGAGAGAGGCATGAAAGAGAGAGGAGGGAGAGAGAGAGAGAGAGCATGCATGAGAGACACGAGCGAGAGAGAGCACGAGAAAAGAGAGAGACACGAGAGAAGAGATGCGAGTGAGTGTGCGTGAGAGATTGTGCACGAGAGCGTGTGCGCGAGAGCGTGTGTGTGAGAGAGAGAGAGAGAGAGAGAGAGAGAGAGAGAGAGAGAGGAGAGAGAGAGAGAGAGAAGAGAGAGAGAGAGAGAGAGAGGGAGAGAGAGAGGAGGAAGAAGAGGAGGAGAGAGAGAGAGAGGGAGGGGGGAGAGGAGAGAGAGAGAGAGGGGAGGGGGGGGGAGAGAGAGAGAGAGTGGGGGGGAGAGAGAGGGGGTGGGAAGAGAGAGAGAGTGCGGAGAGAGAGAGAGCAAATGAGAGAGCACAAGCGAGAGAGAAAGAGAGAGAGAGAGAGAGAGCACGAGAGAGAGAGAGCATGAAAAGAGAGAGAGGAGAGTGAGAGAGAGCATGCATGAGAGAGCACGACGAGAGAGAGCACGAGAGAGAGACAGAGTGCGAGTGAGAGTGCGCAAGAGAGTGTGCGTGAGAGAGTGTGCATGAGAGCGTGTGCGCGAGAGTGTGTGAGAGAGAGAGAGAGAGAGAGAGAGAGAGAGAGAGAAGAGAGAGGAGAGAGAGAGAGAGAGAGAGAGAGAGAGAGCGATAGAGAGCAAGAGAGAGCGAGAGAGAGAAGAGCGAGAGAGAGAGAGAGCACGAGAGAGGAGAGAGAGGGAGAAAGAGAGGCTGCTTCACAGCCTCAACTCACATTCGGAATGGTTTACAAACATAAGTTATTACCACTACACCACTGCCGTTACACTTAACCAAAGTCTATGATAATGACTTTATGATGGTGACACTTGACTTGAGACTTACACTGAGACTTCTCTCAGATGACTTGTTGACATCTCTGCATACCAGACACAATTGACCATCTGTGGACACACTACAATGTGGAATTCATCATTAATTCACTGATGAGTAGTCACCAACCATGATCACCACTTTGGCCTCTAACTGCATCACACTTGTTGGGGAGGAATTGATGAACCACAAAATGAAAAACTTGCGAAATGTCCCTCCAGCTCTAAATCACAAAAATATTCACTTGTACATTCTTGTGACATGGATTTTGATCACCCTTTAAATATAAATACATTTAACAACTTTCCCCCAACGTATTCCCAAATTATAAAATGTTACCAATTAAATTTTCATGGAAGTCTAACACATTTCTTCCACTTTATCGAATGAAATATTTTCATATCCATGTCCTTTTCCAAAAATACATAAGCTATAAAGAGAAGTGGAGGGGGAATGCTCAGGATGGAAAGATGTGGAGGGGGGGATGTTCACGATAGGAGGATGTGAAGAAGGGATATTCATGACAGAGGGATGTGGAGGTGGGGAATCCTTTTTCTTTTCTACTCACCTTCCCTCTTTCATTCCTCTTTTTTTCCCCACCTCTGGAACAAATTCCCACACTCCCTTCAATCCCACTCCTCCCTCTCCGTCTTCAAAACAGCTGTTCACCACCACGTCATATCTTCCCCCATCCAAATTCTCGATCTTTTCTACCCCCGTTAATCCACTCCAAACCCACCTCCTTCAAATTTCCTGCTTTCCTTCCTGAAAGTCCCTGTAGTGTCCATCTTGTTTACCCAGTGTATCCCACCCCATCCCTCTCCCTTCCACAGATCTCCTAATGTCTCTGTTCCCCACTGTTTTGTGCTTTCCTCTCCCACCCCTCTTGTCTCCTGCTCCCCTTGTTATATGTTCTGTGTGTTAGCTCCTTGACAATGTGTACAAAAAATATAGAAGAGGACTCCGTGTTATTTTTGCCCCAAAAAGGATTCCGTGTTATTTTCTCCCCAAAAAGGATTCCGTGTTATTTTTGCCCCAAAAAGGATTCCGTGTTATTTTCTCCCCAAAAAGGATTCCGTGTTATTTTCTCCCCACAAAGGATTCCGTGTTATTTTTGCCCCAAAAAGGATTCCGTGTTATTTTCTCCCCAAAAAGAGGACTCCATGCTATTTTCGTACTCTCTTTGCCGATGTTGCTTTGGACTCTACTGGAATTCTCATGTTTTTTTGCCTTTTTCCCGCCTTGAAAATAAATGCCATGTTCAGTTGGTCCATTACCAATCAGCTTGCTCTCGTTTTCCCAGCCAGGCGTTCCTCATCAACCATTTCGTTGGAGTGCTTGCTCTAGTGTTTAAACCACTTGGCGAGTGTTCCACAAGCTGATCGGTAATGGAACACATCTCAGCACTTGCAGGGTGTGTTCAGTTACCAAGTTTTTAATTGTCTTTTTTTTTTTGCACACATCGATGAGGCTCGTGGAAGAGCTAAAAGTTTCTCGTTGAGCGCTCACCAAGCAGCCTCATCACTCAAGCAAGCAATCCAACGGTGTGTTCTGATTTAAACAACTGCAATGTTCTGCTTGCACATGGGTTGTTCCATTCGCTAATGAGGGGTTGTTATGTGATCGTACAATAAATTGTGGTGTGGATTTTCTTAACAATATCGATTTGTATTAACATTAGGAATTGTACATTTTTTTTATTGTGGTTATTGTTGCATTTGTATAAATTAAACGTTTTTATTTCACTCGCTTTCTCTACTAACCTCACTCCCTTATCTTGTAATAGTCCTGTCTTGTTAAAGTTCAGGGGAAAACATTTCTTGATCGATTCATTATGTCACAGTGCTTTCTTTCCTTAAAATGGGGGCATTCCCTTTGCGCTGTTTATCCCCACTCACAAGTTGATATGTTCTGGTGGCAAAGTGAGATCCCATTCTCGTGGGGGGGGGGGGGGGGCACATCTCGAAAGATTGTGAACCATAATCCGTTGTGTGGGGTCCCATGTAATTGCACAGGTTGCATGGCCCTCACGCTGTCTCTGCCCGGGCACACGTTGAGCTCGGGGCCCACATTGAACTTGGGGTCCACATTGATCCCAGGGCCCGAGGCACGAGCCCTGCATACCTGTGCGTTAATCTGCCAGTGGCAGTTTGGGGCTGCAAGGAAAGAAAAGGAGGAATGCTATGTTTTCCTTGCCCGACTTGTGATACAGGAACCTTCCTCGGTCGATTCGCATGCCATCGTGACCCATCATCCAGATGGTATGTGGCTGCTTCCCACCTCATAATGATCTGCAATGGGTCTGATCATCGAGGCTGGAGCTTGCTGCGACGCCAGGGCAGGCAGACCCGCACCAAGTCCAGCTTCTGTGGTGTTGGTGGTTTGGCACTTTTGGACTTGTCAAACCTCAGCTTCATACTTTGCTGCTGAGTCTCTACCTGCAAACGTGTAGCAAGCGATGCAGGATTAGTCTTGGCAAAGCTAAGGTGATCGAGTGGGAGTTGTAGTTCCTTTCCCAGCATCATTGACACTGGGGGATACTCCTGTAGTTGTGTGCTTGGAGGCACGGAAGTGTCAGAGTGTTTGCAGGAGAGCTGCTTCAAACCGCCAGCTTTGAGTCAGGAAAGCACGGACGCCATTCTTTTGTGTCTGGTTGAGGTACTCCACACTTCCATTCACCTGAGAATGGTATACAGCTGTTATGATGTGTTTGATAGCTCTCTCTGCCAGTGTGGTGTCAGAGGAAATGAATGGGGGCCCGTAATCTGTGGTCATGATATCCAGGAGATCCCACCTGGCAAACAACAAATCAAGCCTTTGAATAACCAATTGAGTGGTGACTGACCACAGCAGCAGAGCCTCAGGCCACTTTGAATGGAGATCATACACCATCAGTAGGAAACGGGAATGGACTGGGGCACCATGCAGATCTCCACAGAGGTATACCTGGAGATGTTTCCAAGGTATGGATGCCCACTGCAGAGGGGACAGAGGGATAGGAGTTGGTGGAGAGGATTTGCCACTGAGGAGACATACCGTGCAATCTCTTGAGCATTAGTTTGATGTTGTGATCGATTGCGGGCCCCAGACAATATCCCTGCAGCGCTGTTTAACTTTTACAACTCTAAGGTGTCCCTCATGTGCCATTTGCAAGACCTGTGTTCGAAGAGCCACCAGAATCAGGATGTGGTGACCCATGACAATACAGACATCATCCCAGCAGGATAATTCTGCCCTCACTCTGGAGTAGGGTAACAGCTCTCCTTCGAAATTAGATGGCCACCCCCCCCCCTCCCCCAATCCCCAATGTCAGTACGGAGTGTGGTTAACAGAATGTTGTCCTGGGACTCTTTACAAAACAATGCCATGGAAACAACAGCAGACAGGGGTGCCTGAAGCAGTTGCACTAGATTGTGTTCAGTGTCTGTTACCTGCTGGGCCATTGATGGTGGAACAATCGCTCTTGACAGAAGATCTGAAACTGTGTTCTGGCGGTCTGGCATGAATTCTAAAGGATCATTGTATTGGTTCAAACGGTCTGCCCACCTGAGTAGGCCCACCCAGCTCAGGAAGTGGTTTATGCCCTGAGCCGCTGGTGGTCAAAAGTGCTTTGAGAGCTTGATGGTTGGTTCACATCCTGAAGGCTCTGCCATAGAGGTAGAGAGGCCAGTGCTTGTATGCCCAAATGCATGCTAACGCTTCCCTTTTACTGACTGATTACTTTTGTTCAGCTGGAGTGAGAGAATGGGAAGCAAACACCACCAGTTTCTCCACACCATCGTGAAGCTGTGACAGTACGGCACCCAGTGCAACCATTGAGGTATCACAGGTAACCATTGCGGATGCTGTGAGACTGAAGTGTGCTTGCATGTTGGCAGAAGTAAGCTGATGCTTAATCTTTTCTACAGCATGATTACAAGCTGTGGTCCATTCCCAAACTACATCCTTTTTGAGGAGGTGGCGTAGTGGGGCTGTAGTGGAGGCAAACTGTGGGAGGAAGCGGGGTAATATGTGGCTGTGCCCAGGAAGGATGCCAGTGGGGATACTGACTGTGGATCAGGAAGGATATGGATGATGTTAACATGTGATAAGTTAGGAGTGATGCCTTGCCCTGAGAGCTTTTCCCCACAAACTCTGGAACACCGAGTAGGTATTTTGCAGCATTGAGTTTGATGTGATGGGCAGAGAGCTGATGGAAAACTCATTGTCGATGTTGAGGCTGGGTGGTGCCATGCACCACAATTTCGTCCAAGTCGATTGACACCCCAGGTAAGCTGGCTTGGAGAAGAGACATTATTTACTGAAAGCAGCTGGGGGCAGAGATGAAGCCAAAAGTCATGCGCTTGTAACAGAAAACTTCCATGTGTGTAACAAAGACTGTGAGGTCTCTGCAGACTGGAGCCAGGGGCACTTGTAAGTAACCTTGCTTAAAATCCAGTTTGCTGAACACAGTGGAGCCATGGAAATGTGTGGTGAGTTCTTCTGCGGTGGCCAGGGGATATTTATCCGTAATGATGGCTTTGTTGACTTCACAGAGGTCCACACACAGTTGCAGCTCCCAAGATTTTTTTTTTGCAACAACCAGGTTAAAAATCTAAGTGGATGCGTTGATGGATTCGACGACGTCATAGTCAAGGAGGAGCTGTAGTTCGGCTGTGGCCTGATCATGGAGGGATAGTGGCACCCTCCACAAGGGTTGAATGACTGCTGCAACAGCAGAGTTGACTGTAGGCTGGTGTACAAAGTCGGAGATGCACCCCAAGTCTGTAAACAATGCAGGAAACGTGTGGTGCCAGGCAGTCGTGACCTACAGGACGTTCGTGCCACAGGAATCATCCAGCCGCAAGTGAAGGCTGTGGAATAAGTCCAGCCCTATCAGATTGGCACCCGTTATGGTGATGTTGAAAACTGAAGGGGAAGCAGTGTGGTTTTTGTACCGCACTGGTAGGCTGACAGTGCCTAGCACAGTAATTTTGGTGTTAACATAACCTGACAGGACCACTGAAGTCTGTTTCAGGGGAATGCTTGGACAAATAAAAGTCATAAGCTGCCCTATTTAGAAGTGAGACTTTGGCACCTGTATCAACCAGAAGTGGAATTAAAATGTCATTCACATTGCATCCACAGGTTTTGAATGAAGTGACTGGCTGGGCCAAGTTGATTGCAACTGGTGATGAAGTTTCTGTGCCAGATGCAGTAGCAGATGGGGTGGGTAATGAGCTGCACCACCGGGCAAAGAGGTGCACTTTTTGGCAGTTCCTACAGAGCTGCCCATTTGCACTTGCAGGACACTCTGGGGACTGTGCTGCATGTCTGAATGATCCACAGTTGGTGCAACGATGGAGGTATTTTATACTTTTTGTACAAGCGCTTGTGCTGTAGCACCCAACGATGCCGTTGTTGAGGTTCGTCATATTCACTGCTTTCCCCAATGATAAATCGTCAGATTCTAATCACAGGCGCTCCCTCAGATGTACACAAGACGTTTTTTTCAATGAACTGATTCCTTATTAACTCGTCCGGCAGTGCTCTG
This sequence comes from Eptatretus atami, assembly GCA_035128595.1. Lineage (NCBI taxonomy): Eukaryota > Metazoa > Chordata > Myxini > Myxiniformes > Myxinidae > Eptatretus > Eptatretus atami. The sequence goes on along the minus strand of CM068957.1, from coordinate 146,695,780 downwards.
AACTTGCAGTGCTGTATTGCTTTCTAACTGCAGACACAAATTGGATCATTGACTCATCCTGCCTCTGAGATCGCTGATGACACAGAAAGCGATTGAGAAGAAGACTGCTGAGAACCATAATGTGCAAACAGGGCATCAACAGCTGCTTAGAACGTGTCATTCGCCCGTTCGAAAGTGGAGAACATCCGCTGGCTTTCCTTACCCAAGCGGTGTATACGAATGGCTCACTTACACGGGGCCGACGTGTCTTGCAAATCTAGTGCCATTAAGTACATTTTAAATGACTGATACCATCGGCACCATGGCACTGGGCTTGCCAGTGACCGACAGGAATGGTGCATGCGGAGGTAACAAAATATCAGCCATCCTTGTCACCAAATGTTGCATACGGTAATGACACAACACTTACTGCTTGTAAACTCCAACGGTTTAAATCACAGCTTTTACAAGTCATCACAGCACGACCTTTACGCCTCAAACTCCGTGTCTCTCAGAGCACCTCGCACACCGACAACACCAGCCGTCACTTCAGTTCCCCTTGACGTCACTTCCGTTTTTCAAACATATGAATTCTAAACATAAAAGACCCCACAAGAAGGTGCAATTGATTGGGGTCATGAAAGTGGTATGATTTGTGATCGGGTCATCCAGTGTTATTTAACTGTGTGGATGAAATTTTGCGTAACTTGACGAAGCAGAAGGCAAGCGCCTTCCAACATATTTTTGTTAACGGTCATTCTTCCTTGTCAGAACTTTAGAACAGAAAAGCCATACTGTTAGAACAGAAAAGCCATACTGGGTTGTAGGGTATGAAAATATCTGCCCCTCCTGTGGTGGTCTTTACAATTTAGATGTCCAGGCAGATAGTTCGAGCATGAAATAAGCATAAAATGAAAAATCGGCAAAAACATGAAACACGCTTCATTGCTTCTCATTACAAAGAAATCGTCATTTTTCATAGCATAGCTACGTAATTGTATAGAACGATCACGTGGCCTTCTTCATTGATTTTTGTGAAATTCAGTATCCTGAGATGATAAAGGTAAGAACGACCAAAGGAAGAAATAAATAGTGAGTTTATTTAATTATTTTTAAATAGCGATTGAGGTTCATGGAATAGCTGAGTTTATAAAACATTCAACCTTAAAATATAACGAACAAAACTGAAAAGTAAATACAACATTTACAGTCAATAGGTATCAAAACACACCAGAAAACACACACACACACACACACCATAAAAAACACAAACCCAAAATAAATCTTACAGCAAAAATATATTAAACAAAATGCAAACAAGGATGTATGTCTGTTAACCACACCACAGAATAATACACAGATGCATAACTATGTGAAAGTACTTTACACTTTTACCAAAATCATATTGCATTGCAAATGAGCTTGTAAAGATTCACAAAAAAACTCAAAACCTCATCAGTGTACCACTGATCACCCGCACCGTCCAAGCTAAAAAGATAAGCCTGCTCCATTTTTAACTGTGCCAAAAACCATTCCTTTCAAGAAGAAAAGAGCACATTACATTTTTCCCTTCAATTTTGCTGTTTACTCTTAGAACTCCCTTCAATTCCATAAATAAACACAGGAAAGTAAAACACAAAATTAAATTTATAGAATAACTGTTGAAGGGAGAAAAAAAGGCGTACCAATCTCTTGCATTCAATCAGAGCATGGGCCACATTTTCAATTAAATCACAAAAGGGACAAAACATCGGAACAGAAGAGTTAAACTTATGAAGTAATGTCTGTGTGACCATGGCTTGGTGTCCTGGTCTCCAATTCAGGTGTCCCGTTCGTCCAAGAGTTGGAAACCGATACATATCATTCCAAACTGGAGTTAAGAAAGCTCCAGCAGGTAAGATCTCATTCCACCGTTTTTTAAAAACATTTTTATAAAACCAGTTATACACACGGCCTCCATACATATCGTGTAGATTGTCTATTATCCCTTGACATGAAAAATGTCAATTTCCTCTAGATTTGAGGAGAACACACCCTCTTGTTTTTTTTGAGGCAATTTGAAGTTCAGGGAAATAGAGGCGAGAGTCTATCACTTCATTCACCTGATGTTTAGTAGAAGAAAAGTTTGAATTACTATTTTCAAGACATTTTTCACTATTCCAGCTGAACAAACCCCAATTTTTGAGGAAAGTGAGCTCGCAGGTAACCAAGCGTTTAAGGAAGGCTCCAACACAGGTCTCCCACTCTGTTTATTCCAACACTGGTGAAATAATGCATAAACGACCTGGAGGTTGAAAATCAAGAGAATAAAGGATTCTGAACTAGTGGCTCATGTAGAAATTTTGGGCATCGTATGATACCTCTAAACGTTGCACTCCGAGGACTTACCAAGCATTCAAAAGGCTCTGATGAAAACTGGGGAGCTGAGACAGATCAACGTGTTGCAGGTCGATGAAGAAGAGTTCATGGTCATATTTCAAACCTGCTTTCTGTAGCCAGGCATTTATGAGAGGCCGCCAAGGAACACACTCACTGTGCAGTAAACGCTTTATCATCAAAACCCGAAACGCCATTATCTGACTTGGAACATGCATCACATTTTGACCACCAACATTTCAGGGTCTGCAGACCATGTCTGAGCCAAGCCAATGGTGGCCTCCCCAGAAAAATTCAGTCAGAACCCTCTGAATGCCCATGACCAAGTATCTAGGAGGCTCGAGTGGGATAACTTTATGCCAAATAAATGGAACCACCAGGTTATTTATTATTGTCACCTGTGTTTAAAGTGAAAGAAGTTGGTACAATCTTTTCCACTTTGCCAGTTTCAATGAAATTTTTTTCCAGGACCCCCTCTCAAATTTTTTGTTCATATGCTTCATTTCCTAACAATAAGCCTATATATTTAAACCCCTCACTATTACACTGCATTCCTCCTGGTAAAACAGGCAGCGACGAGAAAGGCAGTGTAGGTACGGCCCACGAAAAAAAGCTACACTTTTGTTCCAATTAATCCTTGAAGTGGAAGCGAGCTCAAACCTGGAAAGACAACGAGAGACCTCAGAAACATCTTGTTGATTCGAGACAGCAACGCAAATATCATCAGCATAAGTTGAACCAACTACTTTGGAGTTTTGTGAAAGAGAGACTCCAAACACTGAGTTCCGGAGTAGAGCTAATAAAGGTTCAACCAAAAGACTGTAAAGCATGCCTGATAGTGCGCAGCCCTGATGGATGCCTCTCTGAAAGGGGAAAGGGTGACAAAGACTATTTTTTTTAACCTTTAGCAGAGAAGATGCATTTTTGCACAATAACTTAACATAAAAAATATTTTTTCCCCTGAATCCTGTTCTCCTTAATACAGCAAACAAAAAAGAATGGTTAACACTGTTAAAAGCTTTTTCTTGATCTAAAAGTAACAACCTGAAACCAGGAGATGTAGTTCGACCGAGACTGATCAAGTCTCTCACCAAAAAGATATTATCTTATATGGAACATTCGGTAACATAATTTGACTGATCAGTACCAATCAAGAAAGAGATGACTTCCTCTAGACAGGTCTCAAGCGCTTTTGACAGAATTTTATAATCTGTGTTGAGGAGTGATACGTGCCACCAATTTGTGGTCTCATGCATGTTTCCCTTCTTGGGAAGGAGACACAAAACTGCCCTCCAGCAGCTCAATGGCAATTCACCTTGATCAAGACTCTCATGAAAGAACTCAAGAAGAGTAGGGCCGAGAATGTCCCAGAAAGCCTTATAAAATTCAACCGGGAGGCCGTCATTTCCAGGGGCTTTCCTATCTTTACTATCCTTAAGAGCAGCAGTAAGTTCTCCAAGAGAAATTCCAGGCTCAAGCAATTGTTGTTGATCTTCAGACAGAGGTGAGAGCACTTCAAACATCTCATTCCTGTTCTCTTCATTCATAGTTCTCACTGGAAACAGTTTAGAATAATAGTCTTGCAGTTCATACTTGATAGCACATTGGGATGTCAACAATGCACCACCAGAAGAGCGCAAAGCATGGATCTGTTGAGAGGTCTTGACTGCTTTCTCCAAATTGAAGAACCCTTTGTTTGGTGCATCAAGTTGGATTTTTCCGTTCTGCAGTCGGAAGAATGCTCCGGCCGCCCGCTCTTTCACCATTTCAGCCAGAAGGGTCCTTTTCTCCGACAACTGTTGGACATTCTCATTAGATGTTCCAGCTTTCTGCTCACAGATAAGTATATTGTTTTTTAAGGCAGATATCACACCAAATGTGTTACATGTGCTAAAAGAACAGTATTGCTGGCAAAAACAATTGATTTGGGATTTTGTGCAATCCCACTATTGTCCTAAATTTAAGTATGAACCCTTTTGCGACACATTTTTCCCATACAATTTTAAAAGCTTCTAAAAAATGTGAACTTTGTAGAAGTTTCACATTAAAAGTCCAATATGCACTTCCACAGACATGATGAGGAAAGCCACACACCATAACAATCATGTGATGATCGGAAAAAACAGACGGCCTGATACACGAGTTCTTAACAATATTTACCATTTCACGGTTAACATAAAATCTGTCGAAGCGAGCCATCGATAAAAGATTTCTTGACGCACAAACTCATGTAAACTGACAGAAATTCTGGTTTTGTACCTGCCACACATCCACCAGTTTAAACTTTTTGACTAGCTGTGCCAAAGGCCTTGCAATGGGTGGGTGAGACTCACAAGTGTTCCAATCAAGTTGTGGGTTGAGGGTGTAGTTGTAGACACCCCCCAGACACAACAACATGGTCAAGCCAATGGTGCTTACAAAACCTGCCAACTTTTACAGAAAGGCACCTCTTTCAGAGTTGGAACTAGGGCAGTACACATTAGTATGCAAATCTTTAGGTTACTACTGACAAATTGCACAGACAATAAGTAACCTTTACAAATTTCTTTACAAGTTATCTCTGAAGGCTGGAGTCTAGGATTCAACACCATTGCCACACCAGCCTTGGCATCATGACAAAATGACACCACACAAAATGGCATCATGACACCACACAAAATGACAACGATTAAAGATTCTACATCACTCATCCTCAGAAGACTGATTTGCATGCATCTCCTGTAGTATTAGCACATCAATTTTTTTTCATTTTGAAAGAGCTGAAACACCTGGAGGCGACGCACACAACTGCAGCCTCCATTGATGTTCAGGGATGTTACTTTCATCTTCATTTTGTCAGCTATTATTGAAGCTCCTTACCCACCTTACCAAAGCTGTGAAGTAACACATTTCCTTACCTTTGGAATTGGGGATCTGACGTGCTAACATGATAGGGTTCACAAATTATGCTTTTTGCAGTCTTAATGACTCAAACATCTCAATGCGGAAACGTTCACCCACCATTCTAACTCGAGAAAACAAGTTAGTAAACTTTACTGAGAGAAGAGGGTGTTTCACAAACACCAAGATATCATTTGATTAAAGTTTAATACAAATAACTGCCACAGTGAGCGAGGAAAAAAAAACCCCAAAAAACCCTCCCCCGGAGGCCATACCAGGCCAACGGCTTAGGACTTTCTCAATACCGGACCGTGGGCTCTCTCTCTCTCTCTCTCTCTCTCTCTCTCTCTGTCTCTTGTTTACAAGATGGAGCAAGACGGACAGAAACCAAAAGGAGAGAGAGAGACAGAGAGAGAGACAGAGACAGAGACCTAATGTTTAGGTATTTTTCTATGATGATTGATTTACCTAACATTTGTGCTGCTCAAGCATTTTATTGGCAAGGGTTATTCTAATATTGGCCAGAGTCGTTGCCTCCCCAGCATTGTCTCGACATGCTCTATCATTTTAAATGCTGCGTGTCAGGCAAGGAAGCAGCACGGACCTTTATTTTTTCTTTTTTAAGTCTTTGGTATGACTAGGATGGGGTTTGAACCACTGATGTCCTGGACTCAGAGCAGACGTTGTAACCATTACACCATCAAGTCTGGCCTGCATTACTCCTACACTTTTAATTTACTGCAAACTAACATATAGCTTGGAGTTGTTGTGTGATGATTCAAAATAGCAGATACAGTCGCCCATGAGGAAAGCATTTCGTAAAGGCCTGGACTTAATGACGAGGCCGTTGCTCAAGTTTGGAAGTTGAACCTCCACAGAGAAGTGTGAATGGTGCCTAGAGATACTCCAGCTGCTCATTTCTGCATGCAAGGCTCGAGGAATGTTGATGAAGTCTGATTTACAACTAACCCTCTTGAACTTTTTCTTTTTCCGAGGTTATTAAGCTGCTTCTGTGAGTTCTCTGCTGATGAGCTAGCCAGGTGCACCAATGTACTATTCATTTGCTTGTGGGAAATGCATCTTCATTATTAATGATGATGGAATTGCTGCCAGCATGCTCTGATACTCGTTCTCATTTTGCAGATGCGTGTCTGGATTGTTGGACTGGGACGATTCAATTGAAAAATGTGAGAACCTTGTCCACATGCACTTGCTATTCATCCTCCGCCAAGGCCTAAAATATGTCATTAGCTTCTCTGCTCCAATGGTACTTCATACATGTTTTATTGTTTTTGTATTATTTAACAGTTTTTTTTTGAAGGCTTGTGGAGGAGTTTGTAAATATATAATCCGCTGGACAAGGACATTCGAGAGAGATCGATGTCGTTTTGCATGAATTACAAGGACATTAGTAGACAATAGATACATCGACAGAGGACTATCGAATTAAATTTGAAGTTCAGATCACAGCTTCATGATCTGTGATCTGAGATCTGTCTGGTGCCTGGCCACATGTTCACATGGGAACGCCAATAAGGCTGATTATAATTATTGATTGGCCCAAACACGACAACAAATATTTATTTTCCTTTTTAACAGCAATCATAAAGGCACAGTAGAAACAAGTGAAGCCTGGTGTTGGTTTAGATGGTAGGGTGGTGGCTTGGGATCCTAGGGTCCTGAGTTCAAGCCCCTGGTGTTGGCTTAGTGGTTAGGTGTGGTGGCTTGGGATCCTAGGGTCCTGAGTTCAAGCCCCTGGTGTTGGCTTAGTGGTTAGGGTGGTGGCTTGGGATCCTAGGTCCTGAGTTCAAGCCCTGGTGTTGGCTTAGTGGTTAGGGTGGTGGCTTGGGATCCTAGGGTCCTGAGTTCAAGCCCCTGGTGTTGGCTTAGTGGTTAGGGTAGTGGCTTGGGATCCTAGGGTCCTGAGTTCAAGCCCCGTTGGCCGCTGAATTAATATACACCAGGAGGTTGACTCAGCCTGTCATCCTTCCGAGGTCGGCAAAAGAAGCACCAGTGTACTGGTAAGGGGGACACTGCATCAGCGGCATAGCCGCGTCCCAACCAATGATGCAACCAGCAGCCACAGGCTGCACTCGATGGAGAGAGAGAGAGAAACAAGTGTTTCCCAGCTTGTCTTTAACCCAAATTCCACAAAGATTATCAATTAAGCAGGCCAGACTGTCTGCCAACAAGTGACTCGTACACAAAATTCCTTTTCCCTTTTCTGAGATGATCTAGTTATTGTTAGTTTTCTTGGGCATTGCTGTCCTGCTACTCTATTGTTCAGCTAACAAGGCAACTATGACATAAAGCATGAGGTTGTTGTCAATATTAAAAAAATAACTAAATGCTGTGTTGGGCCTCTCCACAGTCGGGATAAATAACTCGAGGCCAACCCACCCCGCTGCCCATGTCAGCACCAAGGATGGGTGCTGCACCTTTGTGTTTTGCTGCATAAGGCCCTTAATCATTATCATTATTATTATTATTGTTCACTGGAGTGGGTCTTGTCAGGATAGCTCAAAGAGAGTACACTCGTCTTTGAGCTGTCAACTCTGGGTTCAATTCCCAGCCCGACTATAAACTGTCATAATGGCCCTTCACAGGCAGGACATTACATCCATCAGGAAACCATCATTTGGAGGGGACATTAAGGCGGCTGCTTGTCTGTTGACATTGACAGGTGCACATTAAAGATCCCACATGACCTTTCAAAAAGAGTAGGCCCATTGGCTGGATAAGTTGTAAATTCCTGTCTTGATCGTGGGTGGGAAGGCACTGCAGCATAGCCGTGGCTCCAGAAATGGTGCAAAGTCATAACCACATGCTGTATATATGAATGAATGAGTTGACTGAAGTTATTTGCTTCGACGAGGTGTTTTTTTAAAAAAAAAGTATTATTTGATCAAACAATATTTTGGATTGAAAGAGAATATCTGTAATATCTGAAATGGATGTGACTTTACATCCAGATATTAAAGTCAGTGTGTTGTGATGATATGTTGCTTAGCTGACAATACTGCTGACATATTATCGTTGGACTCATTTCTCTGTAACTCAGACTTCATACGAGGACATCGCTGCTTGATAGCTAATGTCTTTGTGCGGTGTCAGAGCAATGGTGAACGTGTGATTTGAGGTCGATTTATATTTATATTTATATTTATTCGTGTCATGTGATATGCAGTCACTTGATAATTTCTGCAAATACTATTCAGTATTAATAAGAGTGACTGGCGCATCTCGCATGTCAAAAAAAAAAACTTGCAATGAGCGAGACTTCTAAGGATGTTATTCGTGAGAAGTGTCAATGTTTTGCCTCTAAACATGTCTTCTCTGTAGTCTCTTCCTTGCAAAGAATAAACTTCAAAGGACAGATATTTAGAGGCAAAGAGTCCCATAGTTATCAAGATTACTTTGGAGAGGCCAGGGAGCTATGTTGTTTATAACCGCAGCTGGGTCGTACATGTTTTGTACGTGAACACACATACACACACGATGCAACTGTTGAAGAGATGCCTTGTGGAGTTATCAGGAGGGCTCGTTTTTCATTGTCCCAATCTTACCCGTTGATGTATTACTTTTGGTCAGTGTCTAAGTGGCATAGCGTGACTCCATGTACGTAGGTAATGCTTATGTCAAGTATGCGTTATGGCCGATGTAACACATGATCAGCACCGTTAACAGGGCTTGTTTTGGAGAGCTTTCCTTCCACCCATTGCACCTGAGCATCAATGCAGACCCATGGAAGGTGTGTGTGTGGGTGTGCAGATTTTGATCTTTGATTAATTTTGACCAGATATTATACACCTATCCTCCACATACGTTCGAATAACCTATGTAAGGTTCAATCTGATATCGAGAAAAATTCCTGAGTGTTGGCAATGATAAAATCACAAAAAATCCCATTTGATTATATTGCGGTTAAATTGTCATGGAAACTGTTGACATGTCAAAATGGTTAAATTGATTGTTCTGATTATTGTTGAACCGTGTCCGTGAACCAATGTGAAAATCCTCTTCAAATCTCAAGTCAATAGGATGGAAATTGACAATTTTATGTGATCTTGAACCTTGACCCTTTGAGTTTTTGACCTCAAAAACGATATGCTTCTAGGTTTTCATTAGTGAATCAATTCAGTGACCCAGCGTGCAAATTCTGTTCAACCTTGCAGAGTACACCACCCTCCGGGTGGCTGGAGATTGCGCATTGATTGCTGAAAAAAAGTATAGTTTGTGTATTGCAAGAAGACTCTATCGATGTTTGTGTGGTGTGCATCTAAAGAGGTCTAACGGGTCAAAAGGTCTACAGCCATAAGCACTCCATGGTGTGTTAAGGTCGAAGTGGTCTACAAGGGTCGAAAGAGATGAAAGGGTATGTTTCAAAAGTAGTGTCTTTGGGGGGTTAAAGGGGTCTAAAGGGTCGAGTGATCTAAACGGTTTAGATTTGGGAGAGTCTTAGCGATCTAAAGTGTCAAAATGGTCTCAAAAGGTCTAAAAGGTATACATGGGTCGAAAGGGGATGTTCAAGTAGTGGTGAGGGTTGAAAATTGGTGTTTCCCCCGTATCATCAACTCTGCTGTTGGCGTTTTCCCGCTC
>CM068957.1:146658037-146679897 GCA_035128595.1 Eptatretus atami | reverse complement strand
GGAGAACACCGGTTATGTGGAGATCACACTCAGGAGAACACTGGCTGTGTGGATATCACACTCAGGAGAACACCGGTTGTGTGGAGACCACACTCAGGACAACACCGGTTATGTGGAGATCACACTCAGGAGAACACCCGGTTATGTGGAGATCACACTCAGGAGAACTCAAGGTTGTGTGGAGATCCACACTCAGGAGAACACCGGTTATGTGGAGAACACCGGTTATGTGGAGAACACACTCAGCAGAACACCGGTTATGTGGAGATCAGACTCAGGAGAACACCGGCTGTGTGGAGATCACAGGAGAACACCGGTTATGTGGAGAACACACTCAGGAGAACACGGGCTGTGTGGAGATCACACTCAGGAGAACAACCGCTGTGTGGAGACCACACTCAGGAAAACACCGGCTGTGTGAGATCACACTCAGGAGAACACGGTTGTGTGGAGATCACACTCAGGAGAACACCGGTTATGTGGAGATCACACTCAGGAGAACACTGGCTGTGTGATATCACACTCAGGAGAACACCGGTTGTGTGGAGACCACACTCAGGACAACACCGGTTATGTGGAGATCACACTCAGGAGAACACCGGTTATGTGGAATCACACTCAGGAGAACTCCGGTTGTGTGGAGATCACACTCAGGAGAACACCGGTTATGTGGGAGACCACACTCAGGAGAACACCGGTTATGTGGAGATCACACTCAGGAGAACACCGGCTGTGTGGAGATCACACTCTGGAGAACACCGGTTGTGTGGAGACCACACTCAGGACAACACCGATTATGTGGAGATCACACTCAGGAGAACACCGGTTATGTGGAGATCACACTCAGGAGAACACCGGTTATGTGGAGATCACACTCAGGAGAACACCGGTTTGTGGAGACCACACTCAGGAGAACACCGGTTATGTGGAGACCACACTCAGGAGAACACCGGTTATGTGGAGATCACACTCAGGAGAACACCGGTTATGTGGAGATCACACTCAGGAGAACACCGGTTGTGTGGAGATCACAATCAGGAGAACACCGGTTTGTGGAAATCACACTCAGGAGAACACCGGATGTGTGGAGATCCACACTCAGGAGAACACCGGTTATGTGGAGATCCACACTCAGGAGAACACCGGTTGTGGAGATCACACTCAGGAGAACACCGGTTGTGTGGAGATCACACTCAGGAGAACACCGGTTGTGTGGAGATCACACTCAGGAGAACACCGGTTATGTGGAGATCACACTCAGGAGAACACCGGTTATGTGGAGATCACACTAGGAGATCACACTCAGGAGAACACCGTTTATGTGGAGATCACACTCAGGAGAACACCAGTTTGTGTGGAGATCACACTCAGGAGAACAACGGTTATGTGGAGACCACACTCAGGAGAACACCGGCTATGTGGAGATCACACTCAGGAGAACACCGCGTTGTGTGGAGATCACACTCAGGAGAACACGGGTTGTGTGGAGATCACACTCAGGAGAACACACTCAGGAGAACACCGGTTATGTGGAGATCACACTCAGGAGAACACTGGTTATGTGGAGATCACACTCAGGAGAACACCGGTTTGTGGAGATCACACTCAGGAGAACACCGGTTATGTGGAGATCACACTGAGGAGAACACCGGTTTGTGGAGATCACACTCAGGCGATCACACTCAGGAGAACACCGGTTATGTGGAGATCACACTCAGGAGAACACGCGGTATGTGGAGATCACACTGAGGAGAACACCGGTATGTGGAGATCACACTCAGGAGAACACCGGTTTGTGGAGATCACACTCAGAGAGAACACCGGTTTCTGTGGAGATCACACTCAGGAGAACACCGTGTTTGTGAGATCACACTGAGGAGAACACGGTTATGTGGAGACACACTCAGGCGATCACACTCAGGAGAACATCGGTTATGTGGAGATCACATGCAGGAGAACAATGGTTATGTGGAGATCACACTCAGGAGAACACCGGTTATGTGGAGATCACACTCAGGAGAACACGGTTATGTGGAGATCACACTCAGGAGAACACCGGTTCTGTGGAGATCACACTCAGGAGAACACCGGTTATGTGGAGATCACACTGAGGAGAACACCGGTTCTGTGGAGATCACACTCAGGCGATCACACTCAGGAGAACACGGTTATGTGGAGATCACACTCAGAGAAAACAGCGGTTATGTGGAGATCACACTAGGAGAACACGCGTTATGTGGAGATCACACTCAGGAGACACCGGTTCTGTGGAGATCACACTCAGGAGAACACCGGTTCTGTTGGAGATCACACTCAGGAGAACACCGGTTTGTGGAGATCACACTAGGAGAACACCGGTTATGTGGAGACCACACTCAGGCGATCACACTCAGGAGAACACGGTTATGTGGAGATCACATGCAGGAGAACAATGGTTATGTGGAGATCACACACAGGAGAACACCGGTTATGTGGAGATCACACTCAGGAGAACACCGTTCTGTGGGAGATCAGACTCAGGAGAACACCGGTTCTGTGGAGATCACACTGAGGAGAACACCGTTATGTGGAGATCACACTCAGGAGAACACCGACTATGTGGAGGATCACACTCAGGAGAAACACGCGGTTGTGTGGAGATCACACTCAGGAGAACACACTCAGGAGAACACCGGTTGTGTGGAGATCACACTCAGGAGAGAACACTGGTTGTGTGGAGATCACACTCAGGAGATCACACTCAGGAGAAACACCGGTTATTGTGGAGATCACACTCAGGGAACAACGGCTGTGTGGGAGATCACACTCAGGAGAACACCGGTTATGTGGAGATCACACTCAGGAGAACACCGGTTATGTGGAGACCACACTCAGGAGAACACCGGTTATGTGGAGACCACACTCAGGAGAACACCGGTTATGTGGAGATCACACTCAGGAGAACACCGGTTATGTGGAGATCACACTCAGGAGAACACTGGTTGTGTGGAGATCACACTCAGGAGAACACCGACTATGTGGAGATCACACTCAGGAGAACACCGGTTGTGTGGGAGATCACACTCAGAGATCACACTCAGGAGAACACCGGTTGTGTGGAGATCACACTCAGGAGAACACCGTTTATGTGGAGATCACACTCAGAGATCACACTCAGGAGAACACCGGTTGTGTGGAGATCACACTCAGGAGAACACCGACATGTCGAGATCACACTCAGGAGAACACCGGTTGTGTGGAGATCACACTCAGGAAACACCGACTATGTGGAGATCACACTCAGGAGAACACCGCTTATGTGGAGATCACACTCAGGAGAAACACCGGTTGTGTGGAGATCACACTCAGGAGAACACGGGTTGTGTGGAGATCACACTCAGGAGAACACACTCAGGAGAACACCGGTTATGTGGAGATCACACTCAGGAGAACACCGGTTATGTGGAGACCACACTCAGGGAAACACCGGTTATGTGGAGATCACACTCAGGAGAACACCGGTTCTGTGGAGATCACACTCAGGAGAACACCGGTTCTGTGGAGATCACACTGAGGAGAACACCGGTTATGTGGAGACCACACTCATGAGATCACACTCAGGAGAACACCGGTTATGTGGAGATCACACGCAGGAGAACAATGGTTATGTGGAGATCACACTCAGGAGAACACCGGTTATGTGGAGATCACACTGAGGAGAAACACCAGTTATGTTGGACCACACTCAGGAGATCACACTCAGGAGAACATCGGTTATGTGGAGATCACACTCAGGAGAAACAACGGCTGTGTGGAGACCACACTCAGGAGAACACCGTTATGTGGAGACCACAGCAGGAGAGCACCGGTTATGTGGAGATCACACTCAGGAGAACACCGGTTCTGGTGGAGATCACACTCAGGAGAACACCGGTTCTGTGGAGATCACACTGAGGAGAACACCGGTTATGTGGGAGACCACACTCATGCAGTCACACTCAGGAGAACACCGGTTATGTGGAGATCACACGCAGGAGAACAATGCGGTTATGTGGAGATCACACTCAGGAGAACACCGGTTCTGTGGAGATCACACTGAGGAGAACACCGGTTATGTGGAGACCACACTCAGGAGAACACCGGTTATGTGGAGATCACACTCAGGAGAACACTGGTTATGTGGAGATCACACTCAGGAGAACACCGGTTCTGTGGAGATCACACTCAGGAGAACACCGGTTATGTGGAGATCACACTGAGGAGAACACCGGTTCTGTGGAGATCACACTCAGGCGATCACACTCAGGAGAACACCGGTTATGTGGAGATCACACTCAGGAGAACAGCGGTTATGTGGAGATCACACTGAGGAGAACACCGGTTATGTGGAGATCACACTCAGGAGAACACCGGTTCTGTGGAGATCACACTCAGGAGAACACACGGTCTGTGGAGATCACAACTCAGGAGAACACACGGTTTGTGGAGAATCACACTAGGAGAACACCGGTTATGTGGAAGATAACACACTCAGGCGATCACACTGAGGAGAACACGGTTATGTGAGATCCACACTCAGGAGAACAAGGTTATGTGGAGATCACACTCAGAGAACACCGGTTATGTGAGAATCAACACCTCAGGAAGAACACTGGTTATGTGGAGATCCACACTCAGGAGAACACCGGTTCTGTGGAGATACACTCAGGAGAACACCGGTTATGTGAGAATCAACACTAGGAGAACACCGGTTCTGTGGAGATCACACTCAGGCGATCACACTCAGGAGAACACCGGTTATGTGGAGACAACTCAGAGAACACGTTTATGTGGAGATCACACTAGGAGAACACCGGTATGTGGAGATCACACTCAGGAGAACACCGGTTTGTGGAGATCACACTCAGGAGAAACACCGGTTTGTGGAGATCACACTCAGGAGAACACGTTCTGTGGAGATCACACTGAGAGAACAACCGGTTATGTGGAGACCACAACTCAGGCGATCAACACTCAAGAAACATCGGTTATGTGGAGATCACACTGCAGGAGAACAGGTTATGTGGAGATCACACAGGAGAACACCGGTTATGTGGAGATCACACTCAGGAGAACACCGTTGTGGAGATCAGACTCAGGAGAACACCGGTTCTGTGGAGATCACACTCAGGAGAACACCGGTTATGTGGAGATCACACTCAGGAGAACACCGCTTGTGGAGATCACACTCAGGAGAACACGGGTTGTGTGGAGATCACACACAGGAGAACACACTCAGGAGAAACACGGTTTGTGTGGAGATCCACACTCAGGAGAACACTGGTTGTGTGGAGATCACACTCAGGAGATCACACTCAGGAGAACACCGGTTATGTGGAGATCACACTAGGAGACAACGGCTGTGTGGAGATCACACTCAGGAGAAACACCGTTATGTGGAGTCACACTCGGAGAAACACCGGTTATGTGGAGACCACACTCAGGAGAACACCGTTATGTGGAGACCAACACTCAGGAGAACACCGGTTTATGTGGAGATCACACTCAGGAGAACACCGGTTATGTGGGATCACACTCAGGAGAACACGGTTATGTGGAGATCACACTCAGGAGAACCGACATGTGGAGATCACACTCGAGAGACACCGGTTGTGTGGAGAAACACTCAGGAAGATCACACTCAGGAGAACACCGGTTGTGTGGAGATCACACTCAGGAGAACACCGTTTATGTGGAGATCACACTCAGGAGATACACTCAGGAGAAACACGGTTTGTGGAGATCACACTCAGGAGAAACACCGACTATGTCGAGATCACACTCAGGAGAAACACCGTGTGTGGAGATCACACTCAGGAGAACACCGACTATGTGGAGATCACACTCAGGAGAACACCGCTTATGTGGAGATCACACTCAGGAGAACACCGTTGTGTGGAGATCACACTCAGGAGAACACGGTTGTGTGGAGATCACACTCAGGAGAACACACTCAGGAGAACACCGGTTATGTGGAGATCACACTCAGGAGAACACCGGTTATGTGGAGACACACTCAGAGAACAACCGGTTTGTGGAGATCACACTCAGGAGAACACCGGTTCTGTGAAGATCACACTCAGGAGAACACCGGTTCTGTGGAGATCACACGAGGAGAACACCGGTTATGTGGAGACCACACTCATGAGATCACACTCAGGAGAACACCGGTTATGTGGAGATCACACGCAGGAGAACAATGGTTATGTGGAGATCACACTCAGGAGAACACCGTTATGTGAGATACACACTGAGGAGAACACCAGTTATGTTGGGACACACTCAGGAGATCACACTCAGGAGAACATCGGTTATGTGGAGATCACACTCAGGAGAACAACGGCTGTGTGGAGACCACACTCAGGAGAAACACGCGGTTATGTGGAGACCACACGCAGGAGAGCACGGTTATGTGGAGATCACACTCAGGAGAACACGTTCTGTGGAGATCACACTCAGGCAGGAGAACACCGGTTTGTGGAGATCACACTGAGGAGAACACCGGTTATGTGGAGACCACACTCATGAGATCACACTCAGGAGAACACGGTTATGTGGAGATCACACGCAGGAGAACAATGGTTATGTGGAGATCACACTCAGGAGAACACCGGTTCTGTGGAGATCACACTGAGGAGAACACCGGTTATGTGGAGACCACACTCAGGCGATCACACTCAGGAGAACACGGTTATGTGGAGATCACACGCAGCAGGAGAACAATGGTTATGTGGAGATCACACTCAGGAGAACACCGGTTGTGTGGAGATCACACTCAGGAGAAACACCGGTTATGTGGAGATCACACTCAGGAGAAACACCGGTCTGTGGAGATCAGACTCAGGAGAACACCGTTCTGTGGAGATCACACTGAGGAGAACACGGTTATGTTGGGACCACACTCAGGAGATCACACTCAGGAAGAACACCGGTTAGTGGAGACCACACCAGGAGAAACAGGTTATGTGGAGATCACACTCAGGAGAACACCGGTTATGTGGAAGACCACACTCAGGAGAACACCGGTTATGTGGAGACCACACTCAGGAGAACACCGGTTATGTGGAGATCACACTCAGGAGAACACCGGTTATGTGGAGATCACACTCAGAGAGAACACCGGTTGTGTGGAGATCACACTCAGGAGAACACTGGACGTGGTCACATAGTCTTTATGTTAACCCACACACAAAGTTGTATTTGTACCCCGAGTTTGGAGTTTGTAACTTAAAAAATGTGGCCCTGCAGAAGGAACAAAGCGAGCAAGAGAGAGGGAGACAGAGACAGAGACAGAGACAGAGAGAGAGACAGAGAGAGCTTTCATGTTTTTCTCCGCAGCCGCTTGTCGGATTGAAACAAAATTTTCACCTTCGGAGTTACTACCAATGTGGAATGTTTTAATGATCATTATTATGTCATATTCAGGTGGTGTGGCTGCCATGTTGGAAAAACGGAAAAACTTTGGACCTCTATCTCTGAAACCGCACCAAAGAAAAAATATAAACTTTGCACATGGCAAGTACTCCTCATGGGAAATAAGTGTGATTGTTTTTATGTCATAGGTGCTTTCATTATGACATCATAATTGCATACGAAAAATGCTGCATCTGATCAGAATGGAAAATTTTGAGGGTAATATTTGGCTAAATTGTTCAGGGCGGTGGGAGGGGGGATTGATGACGTCATCGGTCATGTAGTTTGGCAGCCATATTTTTTAAACATAAAAACCTTCAAAAATCCTCTCTGAAACGGCTGAACAGATCAAGGCAAAACTTTACAGATCTGATTGCCTATCCATGAGGAACAAGAAGTTCTCCACCGATGATATCATAGGTCACATGTTTTGGCAGCTATGATTTTTTGAATTCAAAAAAAATCTTCAAAAATCCTTCAATAAACCTTCAAAAATCTTCTCCAGAATGGCTTAACAGATCGAGAGGAAACTTCACCCACATGTTCCCCAAGCCTTGGGAATACCAGGGTGTTCATGAATATCACATGGTCTGGCAGCCATATTAAATTGAACGAAAATCTTAAAAAATATTCTTTGTCTTTTCCGCTTCATCAATCGACGTGAAACATCACAGTTATCACCCATTAGTCATGGGAAATATATTGTTATGTTTGTGGGGTAGACAGAGGAATTTCATAGGAGAGATAGGATTGTATAGAGTTTCTTGGTCCGTGGACGTGAAGGAGGCATCTCAATGTAAATTAAGTAGGGAAACTGTGAGCTTAAGTGTTACTTGTCACCACACGGGGGTTGGTGATGTGTTAATTAGATAGAGATTAAGACCAATTTCCCCCAGTATGTAATTGCCCCCTGTGACCTTCTCCTACGTTTTTGTATTGCAAACCAGAAATGAAAGAATTACGTTTTTATAACAACAAGCGAGCCAAACATTCAAGCAAGCAGAAGCCCCGACTTCCCGGTTATTTGTGCCAACAAGCCACGCCAGGAGGTGGATGATTGATGGGCGTGACGTTAGCAGGAAGAAGAAGAGCATGAGAGAGAGACAGTAGTTGTGAGAGGAACGTGGCTGGGACGGAGGATCTCACTTTGCTCTCCTCTCGGCGTGACAAAATGGCTGCATAATTCTCGTATTTGTGCTGAGGCGAATTGGCTCGCATGGTGGAGCAAGATGCTGGCCATTGACTCTTGGTTTGGTTGTGGGAGACCGACCTCAAAGCCTCGTGTATATCACTGAAGGGAGCGGCACCATTCTGCAGAGAGCCGCAGCATCGGTAAGCGTGATTGACGAGGAAGCCGTACGGCGGTTGGTGAGCCCTGGTGTTGAACACCGCCTTACTAATTACCCCACGTACGTTTCCCGCCCAGAGAGCGGCTCAGCGCCATTTTGGGGTGCATCTTCCCGCGTAGTGACGAAGCAGTTTGGTGACTTTCAAGCGACTGGAACTCACTCCTGGACCCAAACTAAGTGCCAAAATAAAGGAGGGATTATTTTTCTTTGTTTTATTCTGTTCCCCTTGTCTGTATTTAAGTCTGTGTGGAGGTGCCTCAAAATTAGATTTAGGTTACCTCACATCTTGATTTGTTCCATTATAACTTGATTTCTGTTCAAAAGATCATTATTTATTTAAGTTGCTAATGTCCGTGTATCTGTAGTGGGTTTGAGTACTACCCGGGTGCCTCTGTCCCTCTGCCAGCCATTCTCTCCCACGCGCACCATAATCTCTGAGGATCACGTGTCTGCCTCCAAGGAAATCTGCTCGGCGATCCAGCCTGGTCGGTGTTAACTGCCCGTCCACCAAAATTGGGTCAGGGGGATTAACCTAACCGGCCAGACCATGACAATATGTTTTAATTTCAACTTGATCAAACACATGATATGGCAGTCAAAATTGTTTATTATTTTGAATCTGGGTTCAGGGATTAAAAAAAAAACTTGGTACAAGTGTGTAATGATCTCATAATGTGGGTGTGGGTATGTCTGGCAACGTCGTGAGGTTGTGCCACTTTTTGCAATGCCCCCTGTTACCATTAAGCTGGTACTCATTTTGCCGACCTCAGAACGATGACAGGCTGAGTCGACCCCACCTGGTGTTAATTCATCGGAACGACAGGACGTTGAACTCAAGACCCCAACATCTTAAGCAGCCATCTTAACGGTTAAGCCAACACCAGGTTTTGTTGCTTGCTGACACAGATAGAAGCGATAACAATAGATGCGAAGAACAATGCTGGGAAAAACGGTCACACCCTATTTGTCAGTGCCACGACCAATCAACAAGTGAATAAAGGCGACATGGTGACAGCCAGATAACATCTATTTATTATAGTAAGATTATTTGGCCGAGGCCAAGCGAAGCTGGGTCGAGGCGGTTTATTCATGATACGTGAAACACCCTGCAACCCAGGCTTAGAGAAAACGGACTTTTGGGAACGCTGGCCACATTTTCCATCCAATCATAATGTAACTTTGTTAAAAGAAATTATCCATGGGTAGGCTCTCATATGTTGAAAATTTGGTGTCAATCGCTTATGTGGTTCTGGAGAAAACGAATTTAAAGGTGAAAAAGCATGAGGGTGGAATAAGAAAAAATAAACCCCCCAAAACCTGAGGGCCTGGACCAACATTCCAAAACAGGGTCAAGGATGGTTGTGGATGCCTATTGGTTATTATTTTTTAGGTACAAATTAAAGGCTCATGGAAAAGCAAGAACACTCATTTGATCAGGATGCAACAGAACAAAAGAAACAGGAGAAAGAGGGAGGAAACATCAACAGCAGGGTTGAAGGACAAAATATAGGGAGACTTGGACAAACAAGGGAAGTGGGAAGAAAAGACGGATGGGGAGGATGCATGAGGAGGACTACATGGATACAGAAGCAAACTCTCAGGAAGGAAAAATTGGAAATTTAGGAGGAAGTGGACTTGGTCGTTTGTATTGCAGAATGATGTTAGTTGCAAAGATGAATTCCATGATTTCACTTATAAAAGGAATCTATAAGCTTACACATGATATGTAAAGCTATTGAGCAGTTCTGTCAAAGGGGGCTGGCAGGATAGCTTGGATATATGTGCACTTGCCTTTCAGAAATCTTGTCTGGGTTTGAATCCCCTACCCAGCTATGAACTGTTACCCTGGTGTTTATATATTTTGTGTACCTTGTCGAGGCTCGTATGAGAGCTAACACACAAACACACAGCAAGGGGGGCATGAGACAAGAGGGGCAGGTGTGGGAAGGACAAAACAGTGGGGAACAGAGACATTAGGAGATCTGTGGAAGGGAGAGGGATGGGGTGGGGGTACATGGGGAAAAAAGATGGACATTACAGGGACTTTCAGGAAGGAAAGCAGGGAATTGAAGGAGGTGGGTTTGGGTGGATTAACGGGGATGGAAAAGATTGAGGATTTGGATGGGGGAAGAAATGAAGTGGTGTGGTGAACAGCTGTTTTCGAAGGCCTGGAGGGAAATGGGATTGAATGGAGTGAGGGAGTTTATTCCAAAGTTGGGGAAAAAGGAGGAATGAAAGGGTGAAGGTAAGCAGTGATTCGTGATTTTGGTAGTTTTACCAGACAGGGGTTGTTGGCGGAACTTGAGCGCCCTGCGCGGAAGATGGTGCGGACAAATCGCAGACAGAGCAGAGGGCGGGGGGGGGGTGGCGAGACCGGAGAGGAGATGGTAGAAGACAGAAAGACCACCGACCTGCCTGCGGTGAGAGAGAGAGTGAGAGGCTCAAAGACTCAGCCTCATCGCGGGGAGATGCCAATGATCCGAAATGCCTTGGTTTCCACAGCGTGAAGCCAAGAAAGGTGTGAGGCAGGAGCACCAGCTCAGAGTGGAGAGCAGTACTTCAAGAGCTGTGGACCAAAGCTTTGTATGTGGTCAGGAGCTCAGTTGGGCCGAGGAAGGACTTTGCATGACGGAGGATTCGCAGTTGGCGACTGTCTTTGGAGGCCACGTTAGAAATCTGGTTTTCCCAGGAAAGATATGGCAGATAGAGAGACCCAGAAGTTTGAAAGAAAGGACTTCTTCCAGAGGATTGTTGAGAAAGTGGATGGGGGGGGGGGTTCCAAACGGACCTTTCGGAGAGACAAAGTGAGAGTGTGAGATTTGTCCGGATTGATACGACATGTTCCACGTGTTGGACCAGTTTGTGATTTTACCCAGATCAGCAGTGAGTGAAGAAGCTGCTGCAAGCCGGTCTGAGGGATGACAGATGGTATGGCAGAGGGTGGAGTCATCAGCAAAGAGATAAAGAAGATTTTACAGAGAGTCAGAGAGATCATTGATGAAAATCAGAAAAAGAACAGGTCCCAAAACGCTGCCTTGAGGAACTCCAGCCTGGACAGGAACAGGGGATGAAAGAACTCCATTTGGGGCCACATGTTGACTGCAACAGGAGAGGAAGTCTGTGAGCCGTGAGTGGAGATGGCCTTGGATACCATAGGAAGAGAGGTTGGTGAGCAGAGCAGGGTGCCAGACCATCTCAAAAGCATGCGATATGTCCAGGGATATGGCTCTGATTTAATGTCCGGCATTGAGGACCTCCATCCATTGTTGGGAGAGCATGAAAGCAGAAGCAGCATGTCCAGGGTAGAGTGACCTGGTCTTAAATCCAAATTGATGGTCGAAATCAAGGCATGGAGAAAGAGGAATAATTTATGTCAGAAGCGATGATGCATTACATAACCTTGCTCATGATCGGGAGTAGAATGATTGTTTACTGTTGTTGCAGGATCTGTCTTTGCACCTTTTATGCAGAGCGTAATGTTTGCTTGATTTAAGCAGATGGCAGATGACCTTGAGTAAATGAAAGGGTGAATAGAAGAGAGAGTGGGTGAACAAGAGCCGCCAGCAGGTTTTTAGGGACGCGAGAGCTGATGCCATTTGGACGATTGCAGAATCTGAGTCGAGGTTTGACAGCAAGCTCTCCACCTTGTCAGAAGAAAAGGACACAGAGTCCAGGAACAGCTGGGTGCGACTGTTTGAGGTGGGTACAGAAAGCAATGGGTTTTGGATACAAGATTTCGAAGCAAACACATAGTTTAGGCATCAGCCTTTTCACGTGCATTGTCAGCTGTGGCACCATTGAGGTAAGGGAGGGGATGTAGGGGAACATATACCAGAAGCAGACCTACCCAGTTGCCACCAGTATTTGGAGGAAGGAGACAGGTTTGAGAGTTCAGATTTGAGATCAGAAAGATGTTGTTTCCTGGCTCTCCTGAGGGTAGACACCACTTGTTCTGAGCTTTGTGGAAGGAACTGAGATTGCCTTCAGTTGGATTAGCCTTAATATGAGGTGAAGGCAAGTTGTTTTAGCCTTGCCATAAGATTCAGAGTACCATTGCAGGTGGAAGGGGAGAACTGAAGACTAGTGGGATAAATCTGTGCATGAGGGAGAGCAAATTTATTTGAAAAATTCCCAGGATGAGTTAATATCGGTGAGAGTAGAAATCGAGACCAGTCTAGAAGTTTGATGGCTGCTTGAAGACCCATGAACAGTCGGCCTGAGTGAAATGCCAGACTCGTCAGTGCTGAGGTAGTTCTCTAATAACAGCCAGAGAGATGTCCACTTTAATAAAGCATATGGTCAGATGAACCAATTGATAAGAAGAACAGCAGACATTTTCTGGGAAGTTGGTCAAATTCAAATGCAAAAGAGAGATGGAGTACCATTGGCTGAAATCCGGTTCGGGAAGTTGACAGATTGTGTCGGTTCATAATGACTCACAGAAATCCTTTGATGAAGTGCCAGAGCAGGTGAGAGAGGTACCCACACCCAGCCAACTGGCATGGTGGCAATTTTAAGTCACCACATATAGAGAAGAGAGAGTTTGGATGAGTTGAGAGAAGTTGGTCCATGCTTTTAGCATGCTGCAGGACGAAGCTCATTTCTATCTAGCAGAAGAGGGAGCAACCAGGGAGAGAAACTAAGAGTCAGACGTCTTGAATGAGGAAGTTTCTGTTAAGCAGACTATGTCTGATTTGTCAGTGGCAACCTGTATGGAGAGATCAGTCAGGTTAGAGTGAACGCCTGATGTTTGTGGTCCACACTGTTTAATGAAGTGGAGGGAGGAGTCTTTGGGTGCAGGGTAAGGAGGGGGAGGGGAGGGTAGGATGAGGGATGAGTGTTGGAGGTTGGAGAGCTGTTGACCGTGTGTATGAGATTGCAGAAGAGCTAGGAGAGAGGATCGGATGGGGAGGAGGACAAAGGTGAAGGGATGAGTCGCAGTGGGAGTAATAAGAGGGGCAAAGGAAGTGGGAAATTGGAGGAGGGGAGGAATGAGATGGAAGAGATATGGTGGTGGAAGGAGCAGCTTTGTGATGCAAGGGGGGCAGCTTGAGAAGGGGGAGTGAGGGGGGAGAATTGAGGGAGAAGGGTGAGGGAGAAGAATTGAGGAGAAAGGTGTGGGGGAGCTTTTTTAGAATGGTGACCAGAGTAGCTTAGGAGAGGGAAGTTTGCTTTGGAGAGGGAGGAGGTGGGTTGAATTTGTGGAGGGTGAGGGGTGAGAGGGAAGCTTTTGAGGGAGAGGGAGATGAGCGAGCAGGCATGGCCTCTGGGGGAGGATGGAGAAGGAGGGTGGGGAGAGGGAACGGTGATATTGTGAAGATGGGAGTGGGTGGGGGGAGGAACAAAAATTGAGGGATGGAAAAACAGGGAGGAGGCATTGAGAGCAGTGCGGGTGGAGATTTGAAGGGGAGGGGTGAGATTTGGGGAGAAGGGTAAGAGGGAGAATTGAGTAGAAGGATGAGGGGAAGAATTGAGGGAGAGAGGTGTGGGTGGAGCTTTTTGAGAAGGTGAGGGGAAGCTTGGGAGGGGAGGAGAGTGAATTTATTTGAAGAGGCAGGAGGTGGCTGAATTTAGAGGGAGGGTTAAAGGGAAGCTTTGGGAGGAAGGGGAGGATGATGAAAGGAGGCAATGGTCATGGAAGAGGAGGGACTAGAGAGGGTTGGAGAGGAAGGGTGAGCCTGGGTTGTGGTATGGTAAAAGATTTGAGTGGTGGTGGAAGAGGAGGAGGTGTGATGAGAGGAACAAAAGAGCATTTTTGAGATATTGAGGAGTGTGAGACATTTGTTAGGTTGGAATGGACCCACAGATGTTTGAAAAACCATACAGTTGGGGATACCAGATGGGGAACTGTTTTCAAGGCAGAGGGCAGTGGAGAGATGTTACGAGAGATCCAGGATGGGGGGGAAAGGTTGGAGGTAAGGAAGAGGGTATAACAGGGAAGGAGTTAGGAGGAGGTAGATTTAGGATGTGGGATGAATTTGCACTGAAGTTAGAAAAAAAAGAACGATTAATAATGGAAGACGGACATGCATTGAAAAATGTGATTTAAAAAAAATTGTAGGTTAGAGATACGTTTAAATAAATTGGAGGATGGATGGAGTTCAGAAGAATTTAGAGAATGGAGGAAGAAAGCTTTGTAACAGGAGGAATTTTTCGACATGGGATGAGAGAAGGTCGAATTGAAATCAAGTTTTTGAAGAATAAGAGCACAGCAGAGAGAGGAAGTTGGAACATTTTAAGAAATCGCTTTTTTTTGTCGGAAGATTTGGGAAGAGGTGGTTGAGTAAAGGGAGAGATTTAAGTCGTGAAGGTGAGTGCTGAATACCTTCATGATCAAAGTGGATTGAAATGTGGAAAGAGAAGAAGAAGAAGGAAGAGGAAGAGTCCATAGAGGAGTCACTGTAGTTACGGAAAGGAAAGGTGAGAAGGGGGGGGGAATACTCACCAATTAGCACAAGTTTAACACAAAAGCAAACTAGAAACACAACACAGCAAACACGAGAAAAACAAATAACAGTAAAACGTGACATGGAAAACTTATCTTTGAGAAAGGCGGCATAGACCCTGAAGAGAACCGCCACGTCGCTCAAGACCAGAACTGGAAAGTAATTTTTCCCAAGTTAATGTTATAATGATGTAATGTGTCACATTTATAATTTAGCAAAAACATGAAAAATCAAACCTTCACTTTCCTTAAACATTTGTGACATCACTCTCCAACATCTTACAGGTTTTAGAAAAGAAAGTGAAATATAATGTATGGTTTTGAAATATCAGTTGTCATCACAGGGAAGCAAGTAATAATAATCTATCCATCCATTGGGACCATACTCTGTGCAGAGCGTTGGCATGATCTTAATCTAACAAATCTAACAAATCATGATCTAACAAACTCAACACCTAAGATCTTAACCGAATCCTACCAACGGGGGTCTTTATAAACCCCAGCCCACAAATTTTGATGTGTTATTTCCATATTAATTTAACAATGGATTTATGTTTTATTTCTTTGTTACCTTTATGTGCCGGTAATAATACTGTATATATGACGTTTTAAGATCCCACCTTGCTGCACAGAGTTGAAAGCAAATCCTTTTGTGGGGTCCAAAAAGATCCCAGTGTTTTTTCTTTATTTTTTTTTGCATATATGATTCTTCAGATGGTATTTGTATCGAGCAAGTCCTCTAAAAAAATTATCATGCTTGTGTTTGTTTACCTTATCACTAAAATATTGTTACGCCCATGAGGTACCGATATCTTATGAGTGGGTTAATCCCCATTTGACCTCGGAAAAGCCAGACCTGGGGCCGATCGACGTCACGTTGTCACCCCAGGATTCAGGACGCCAAGAATCAGGTATGCCAAGAGCAGGTCTCGAGCAGAATCAGCATTCGGTCCAAGCATCACCCACCATCAGGAGCCCCAGTAGCCACAACCAACGGACAGCTGTTAGGATCTGTGAGAAGCTGAGGTGCTGTGAGAAACTAAGGCTGCAAGGCCATCAGCAACTGTCACCAACTCAACTGTCACCAGCTCACCAACCGTCTGACTGGGACTGACTGGAGCAACCATCTAACTGGATCTGATGAGCTGAAAATAGCTGTTGCCCAGCTGTCACCAACTGACACAAACTGTCGCAAAACTCTCAAAGCTTTGAGAACCGCAACCAGCTATCGCCAACTGACTGAAAAAATGGTCCACTCATCCTTTTTATAGGCGGCCCATCTGGGCGGAGCCTCAAGCAGACTTCAGCCAAATCCACCTTGCCTATTGGCACATCGTTGCACGTGACAACCCGCCCGTCTCGCGATCATTCCTGGCCTACGATGCCATCCATGTTTGTGGTGCTGGACGAATGCAGAAACGAGCCATCTGCCAGAATTACCGAGCGAAATGTGAAGTGCTAATAAAACGTCAACAAAAATTATCACCTCAATGTTCAGCCCGGATACGAAAAAGAGCCAGTTAGCATCCAATTTGAGCTGCCGAAACGGATGTCAAACGTCGATGCAAAGAGGTGGGTGAGCCTCCATTGGGCTAACGGCTATCTCACATGCATGAATTTGTCTGTCGTAAAGAGAAAAGGCCAACCCATAAGAGAGGGGATCTATTCTTTACCCTTCTGATGCATCACATTTAGATCCCACCAGACATGGGGATGGGTCTATCGTGGACATGCTTTGAGGGAAAATAACTGTCTGAGGACCTTAATGTTTGTATGCATTTGTCCAATCCGATTCTGAAATCCATTACAATATAATCAAATCAAAATATGTTTCCTTATGATGTGAAATGTTACAGATTGAATGAAATTTAGTGCTTCTAAGTTGGGTGATAAAAGTCACCAGTTGGTTGGTTAATATTAGATTATAAATTTTATTTTATGTTTGCTGATTTTATCAATAAAACACGCATGTGAGAAGTAAGCCAGCCAACCCAGGCTTTTTCATGTAATGAAACCATAACATTAAGCATCCTGTCCATAATTATGATGCATGTGCACTACATGATCTCCGACCTTGCAGGAATTAAGACCAAACATGCCGAAGTGTTTGGCCTTTACTTTAACTGCTACAATGTCCACTATGGTCAAGCCACATTGCAATATCACTGATGTACCAATGTGCAGCACGGCAATGCAACATCATGTACACAATCAACTTGAGAGTTCATATGAACACAATCAACTTGAGAGTTCATACCCTGTGCTGTCTTGAGAAAAAATCGACATGGGTGGGGTTTGACGAGTGGCAGGTTGATTTGATTGGTTGTGATGACGTAAAATGACATATTTTGTTCAAGTACTACAAAATGCAAGGGGTTTTAAAAGTACCAAAAAAGGCTATTTGTGTTTCACAGTGTTCAAGAATATAATTCAATCAAAATAAAATGAAGATTGCAAAGGTTGTAGGAAATACGTTTTTTCGGAAGTTTACCACCGTCGCTGCAGCCTTTTTTTCACCACCTTATTTTATACATTACATTAACTTATACATGCCTATAGTTTGTGTCCTTCATAACATCCTTAAAAAACAAGTATTCCTGTTTGGATGATTTTCAATTTTGTTTGATTACCAGACTAAGTAAAAACTTTTTAAAAATCTCACTCCTCTTTACGCATCTGCAATCTGGATGAATTCATGTCAAAGTACTGCAAAACTACAGGTTTGTTTTCCGATTCATGTTCAAAATACATTGTCCATAGAAAGTCTTACACTGCCTTTCAAAATGTTCACCTTTTGTTACCTTATAACCTGGAATTAAATTAAATTAAAACAGACTTTTTCACCTTTATTTACACATCGTACCCACAACTTCCAAGTGAAAAACAAATTCCACAAATTTCAGAAAATTAATTAAAAATACAAAACGAGAATATCTTGGTTGGATAAGTGTCCAGCCCCCTCCCCCCCCCAGAGTTAATACTAGATGGAAGCACTTTGACAGCAATTACAGCTGTGAGTCTGTTGGGAGATCTCTACCAACTTTGCACACCTTGATTGGGCAATATTTGCCCATTCTTCTGCACAAAACTGTTCAAGTCAGTTCATATTGCGTGGGGAGCATTGATGGACAGCAATATTCAAGTCATAGCACAGATTTTCAATTGGATTTACGGTCGGGGCTCTGACTGGGCCCTCAAGGAGATTTATCTTCTTGTTCCTCAGCCACTCCAGTGTAAGCTTTGGCTGTTGCACTTCAGGTCGTTGTCATGCTGAAGATGAACTTCCGTTCCAAATTTCAGCTTTCTTGCAGAGGGCAGCAGGTTTTCTCCAGGATTTTTCTGTATTTTGCTCCATCCATTTTCCCTTCTATCCTGACAAGTGCCCCAGGCCCTGCTGATGAGAAACATCCCCCTAAACATGATGCTGCCACCACCATGCTTCACAGTAGGAATGGTGCTCTTTGAGTGATGTGCTGTGTTGGGTTTGCCAAAACGAACATTTGCATTTCGGCCAAAAAGTTCCATCTTGATTTCGTCGACCACAAAACTTTTGCCTTCATTGCCTTCAGAATCTCGTGGTGGTTTTTTGGCCTACCTCAAATGGGATTTCAAGGTGGCTTTTTTGATTGAAAGGCTTCCCTCTTGTTACCCTTCACACAGGCCAGACTTGTGGAGTGCTTGGGATATTGTCACTTGCACACAGTGACTAGTCTTTTCCATATAAGGCATGTAGCTCTTTCAAAGTTGCCATTGACCTCTTGGTAACCTCTCTGATCAGTCTCCTTACTTGGTCATCCAGTTTTGGAGGGATGGCCTGATCGAGCAGGTTATTGTGGAACCTATACACCTTCCACTTCTTAAATGATTGTCTTGACTGTGTTCCAGGGATAAGCAAGGCCTTTGAAATATTTTTATACCCATCCCTTGATCTGTGCCTTTCCACAACTTTATCCCGGAGTCTTTTGAAAGCTCCTTGGTACTCATAGTTGAGTCTTTGCTGTGAAATGCACTACCCAGCAAAGGAAACCTACAGGAACAGCTGATTTTATTCTGAATAATCAGAATCACTACAATTAATAGAGGGGGAGGCCAATTAACTTGGAGTGTGACATTGAAGGTGATTGTTACACCTGAGCTCATTTACAATTGCTATGATAAGGGGGGGAGGGGGGAGGGGGTGGACACTAATCCAACCAGATATTCCTCGTTTGTATTTTTAATTAAATTTTCTGAAATTTGTAGAATTTGTTTCACTTGGAAGTTGTGGGTTACGATGTGTAAATATTGATGGAAAAGTCTGATTTAATGCAATTTAATTCCAGGCTGTAAGCCACAAAAGGTGAAAATTTTGAAAAGGAGGTGTAGACTTTCTATCGCACTGTAAACATTCATTTAAATTAAGATGTTCTTCGATCCATAAACTAGCGTTTGGCGGAAGTAGACAGATAAAGTGAACCGAATTGTTTAACCCACTATTCCTTGAGTGTGTGGGTAATTAATATGCTGTGTTAATAGAAACAAAATTGTAGAAATTGTGAGAGAAGTGTTAATGTTTCTTCATTACATTACAGTTTTAGATACCCCATTGCTTTAATGCGTTTGTGAACTCAAAGCAAAGAAAATGTTAATTCCAAACTATAAAAACAATTTGAGCCTCCAGGCAATAAAGCACTTATGATTCCGTTTTCGCTCCTATTGAGTCAATGATAGCATCTGGCACAAACGGAAGAAAATTGCTCCGAGAAGCAAATGAGGTTTTTCTTTTTACCTAGTGTTTTCTCATTGTAAACGCTTTCTTTCTTCACCAATCTTCTCTCCTCTTTGAACTTCTTATTTCCATTGGATTTTCCCAGGCCACAAAAGGCCACACTAGCTTTAGCCATAAATCACATCTCTCATTCTCATGTCCCAAAACAACGTCCCTTTTGCGAAATATTCCTCTTGGCACTCAATTTTTGGTTCCTATATATTTGTTTTTATTTATCTATACTAAATAAAAGTGTGTGTGTGTGTGTGTGTGTGTGTGTGTGTGTGTCATATGTCTCAGTACAGTTTTGTGTCCTGCCATAAACTCCAAAACGTAAAACCTAGCAGCCCTGAAACTGTTGCATGACACTAAGAAAACTCCAAGAAGTGCAAGAGTGAAAATTGGGAGGTTGGGTTAATTGAAACACCCCTTTTGAGATAAATTTTTTACGCCTTATTTCATATATATCCTCACAGGCGATCCTGCAGCCACCTCACATCTCTGGTCTCATAAGCCATTTCCTGGGGACCTCGGCGTGGGGTCTGAAGTCGCATGTTTTTGCCGCTCAAACTATTGCTTGACTTGGAACAGGCATGCAACAATTTCTTAATGATAACGTTGATTTGTTTCAACACTTTCCTCACTCAGTTATTGAAATGCCTGTTCCATCATAGCTACGAAAACGCGCTGGTATACTGCAGCTTATAAATTGCCTGACGACGGCAGCATTCATGTCTTTTTTAATATGTGGATATGAATACGCCGAATAAATCTCTTAAGAAGCATTTTAGAAAATGTAAAGTCCAATTGAAAATATCAGCAGTTCCGACTCGCAAAAAAAGTGTTTTGATTTGTTCAAATTCGGACATTCATGGGTTTTTTCCAGGTGATATTTGGATCGACTGGCAATTGCTAATCGCTTAGCCTCCGGGCATTACCCGTTGAAGTGATTGAGTGCTTAGCCGCTTACAGCTTACAAGTACAGTTTGGGTCCTGATTGGGATGTACAGTCAACAGGTTACACAAGTATGCAGCACACACCGGACGTGGTACTATGCGTAGATTTGGATCTGTCGGACATCCTAGGTGTGTGGACATACCGCGCCATGTTACAGGTGCCTTGTGGCAAGTTTCATCCAGTAATCTCTGAGGTTCTATCAAGTTTTTCCTTTGTCCTCACCCCGGTTCTAAAGCATTGGTTATATCCGCCCGACCATCGAATTGGCGGGGGATATAGAAATGGGTTCCGTCCTCGTCCGTCATCCGTCACATTTCGTTTTCCGGAGCTTAAACTACAATCGCATCTCAATATATATTTACGAAAATTTGTACAACTATCAACAATTGGTAACTGGTGCACATTTTGATATATAGAGATTTTCCCCCAAACAAATTTTCTTGTCACTTTCCCATGGAAAACAAGTTGGTATATAAGAATAATTGAGGCTAACCCTTTGTTCCAGAGGCATAGTTGCAAAACTATTAACATTTCTATTATGAATTTGGTACACACTATCAAGAATAGAATTGAACTGGTGCTTTCGCTATTGTCCTCATTTACCTATGGTGGGGACTATCGAAGACTTTGTCTTCAACGGATGCAAGTTGGATTTGCTTTAAATGTTATAGTGTTTCTCTTTGTGAGTTTTAAGGCCAAAATATAGTTTGAAAATGCCCAATTTTCTGACTGTTTGCAATATTTAACGTATTTCTAGATATTACGAGGCCAATTTTTTTCCACCCATCTACATAGCTATTTAAAAAAGGAATAATGTTTTGAACATCTTCCTGAAACGTCGATATAAATGTAACGTGGTTTTACGGTGAAGCTACTTCATGTTTCGGTTTGTATACAATACTGTACGTACTGTAGTCCGGTAATTCACAC
>CM068957.1:146638537-146658012 GCA_035128595.1 Eptatretus atami | reverse complement strand
TTGGGAGAAGGCTGATTGGTCTGTAGTTGCAGGGATCTGTTTTTGCACCTTTTATGAACAGGTAGTAATGTTTGTTGATTTCCAAGCATATGGCAGATGACCTTGAGCAAACGAGAGGGTGAATAGAACAGAGAGAGGGTGAGCAAGAGCAGAGGAGCAGAACCCTTCATCACTCGTTCAGGGGAGAAAGGTTATCCTGTACCAACCATCGGAATATGGACCTCAAGTTGACCCTTGGGACCTTTGACCGGATTTGAACCAAAATCTAATACACTAGCCCATCACCCTCCTGAATCACGTGGTGTGATTTGACATTGGTAGCTTTCTTCGTCTCGATTATCGTGCCTCAAACAAACAAACACACAACAAGCAGTATAGACTGGTACTTACGAAATCTCAACTTGGACCTCTGACCTTGTCGTAAATAAAAGCTGTCTCGAGAGAGGTAGTGAACGCAAACCAGAAGTTTCTACGCATGATTCTTGTACCAAACCAAAAAATCCTTCCGAATGTTTGACTCAGACCAGGTTGACCTTGACCGTTGACCGTTTTGACCAAAATCTAATCAGAACTAGCCATCACCCTCCTGATCACGTGTGTAATTTGACATTGGTAGCTTCTTCCGTTCTCTGAGTTATCTGTACCCCATCAAAAATCGAATATTTGACCTCGCTGTACAAACTATCAAAAATCGAATATTTGAACCTCGCTGTGACCTTGACCTTTGACCGGATTTTGACCAAAATCTAATCGGCACTAGCCATCACCCCTCCTGAATCACGTGTGTAATTGACATTGGTAGATCTTTCTTCCGTTCTCCAAGAGTTATATTACCAAAAACCATCAAAAATCGAATATTTGACCTCGCCGTGACCTAATGACCTTTGACCGATTTTGACCAAAATCTAATCAAGCGCTAGCCCATCCAAAAACCCCCTCTGAATTCACGTGATTAATTTGACATTGTAGGCTTCTTCCCGTTCTCGGAGTTATCGTGCCTACAAAACAAACAAACAAACAAACAAAAAACAGAAACGGTAGTCATCAATATAAACTTACGAAATCTTTAGATTTCGTAAGTAACAAACAGAAATGGAAGTCATCAATATACTACGAATTTAGATTTCGTAAAGTACAAACAATGCACCGCAGGGATGATCCGTATCTGCCAAAAGGTGACCACGTGTGACTCTCTTTAAGGTCATACTGAGGTGAACAGAGCTGCTATCCACCAGGAGCGACTCCTTAAGGAAATATGCTGCCCTACGAGAGATTCGATGAAATGGTTCTACAGAAGTAAACCATGAAAAATGCTTTGCCTCCATAACGCCACCAATGAGTCATAAATGTCCCTTCAAGCTTGACAATCTAGAAAGCACTTTATGAGGTGTTCAAATTTGAGGTCTACCAGAGATATTGGGTTCCTAAAAGCTTGAAAATTTGACCTTGGGGTCAAATAATGTTTGACCTCAGGCGCTAACCATCGAAAAGGTCAACGAGACAATCGCCACCAAAAATAAACTAATCAGAACTGAGCGCAAGAAACCATATGAACTAATATACCCATGAAGTTTGAAGACGATCCCGATACAAATTACTACCAAAATCAGGTTTCGTCGACTCCCACATGATTTGCGACAAGTGAGCTTGACCTTTGACTAAATGACACTATCAAAAATTTAATGATGCTGAAGGGACCTCTATAGGCTCAGATATGCGAATTAACAAAAAATTTTCCACCAAGATAACTGTGCTCTGCAGAATTTTTTAAAACAATGATTACAGACAAAGAAAAAAATAAAAAAAACAGGGCTGAGACTACATATCTTGCAAAAAACTTCGCTTTTGAGCAAGATAACAAACAAAAGGGATGAAAACAGTAACCTCCATCCATCTTAGATGGCAGTAGGTTATAAAACCAACAATCAAGTGATTTAATTATACAAATCCCGCCCAGCGTTATATGATGCACTCGAATATAAAAAATCAAAGCACGACCAATCGTGTTTTTACACCACGCCAGACGTTTATTATGCACATCGAAATAAAATCAAACCCCAATCAGTAGGTTATATACACAGAGTATTTAATAAAAAAATTAGGCAATTTTTGGGGGAGGCGTCCATAATCATCGCGGATTTTACACTTCTCGCTGGTGGGGGGAGGGGGGGGGGGGGGGGAGGGGGGGCGGGGGGGGGGGGGGGGGGGGGGGGGGGTTGGACGTAACCCCCGCGATAAAATGGGGGATAGACTGCATACAGTAATACCTTGACATCGAGTTTAATTCGTTCCTGTGACCCAGCTGTAATTCGGTTTTGCTCGTATTCAAAAATTTTTCCCAATTGATAATTAAAATACATTAATCAGTTCCCAGCCGCCCCCTCAAAAAATTTTTTTTTTAATTCACTTTATCGCTAAACTTAATTGCGA
This sequence comes from Eptatretus atami, assembly GCA_035128595.1. Classification (NCBI taxonomy): domain Eukaryota; kingdom Metazoa; phylum Chordata; class Myxini; order Myxiniformes; family Myxinidae; genus Eptatretus; species Eptatretus atami. Next base: position 146,655,582 of record CM068957.1, on the reverse strand, counting down.
CATATTTTTTTTTTTACATTATTTATTTTTATTCCCTTTGCCGTATATTAAAGAACTTAAATATGCTAATTAGGCCGTATACCACAAAGCTTCAAATAATCTTTTAAGCGCCCTTGGTCTGGCGTTATAAAAAAGCCTTCAACGAATCTATCTGCTTGAGAATAGTACATTCGTTGAAGATAAACTACATAAGTAGGGGCAAACATTACATAATATAACAATAATTGTGTCATTTTGTGAGGAAAAGCCAAATTTGGCACACTAGTAGCCATAAACAATTATGAACAAAATTTGGATATTAGAGCAACAAAAATTCCAGCCGCTGATGGCTGCTGGCAGCCATTTTCCAACTGCCGATCGAAAAATTTTGAGAATGGCCCAATATCCAAATTTGTTCATAATATGGATTAGGCCTAATCTAGTGTGCCAAATTTGGTGCTTTCCTCACAAAAATGCACAATTGTTATGCTATATTTGAGAGTAAAGTTGCCCCACTTACGGTCAAACCCCCACCAACCGACAACAACGCACTCCACGTTCATGTTTTGGCAATGATTTCAAGCTTCATTTCAAGCGAGCATCATTCGTTTCTTCTAGACTGTCCTTTGCATTACTTCTTTAGGACTCATGGTTGAGTTAAAAAGAAATTTGGCAAATAACTGCACAAATGAAACAACAAGAGCTAAACACAACGCAGATTACTACGGTACGACCCTACTCCAAACGAGAATAACAAAGAGAAACTGAACGAGTGAGTGGCGGTAGATCGTGAAAAGGCGGGGAGAAAAAAAAACAAAAAAAAACAGCTGCTCCACGCGTAACCGGATCTAAGACTCGTAACAAAAGCAAAAAATCGTCCCGAGCAATGGCTCGTAACTCGAATAACTCGTAAGTTAGTGCATCGTATGTCAAGGTAATTATGTTTATATATATTGTTGCGGATCCGGGTGGCGGGAATCTGACCCGGTCCTGGTGCCACCTCGCCACCACTCTCCGAGAGTCTATAACGCCGGCTCGGCACAGGGCCTCGGGTTCACGCGTCTTTAAATTCGCGATACCATAACGTTAATCCTTAACCTAACCAGTTTGGGGAGATAGAACCCCTAGTTACAGACTGGCTTTGTCAGTGACCGAAGCGGAATCCTACCAGTCCTGTAACCAATTTTGGTCTGGATATGCCAATCGAAGGATCGTCCTCGACGCGAAACGCATTAATCCATAGCGGCAACTTTCATCAGAATTAACCAGAATTTTTATTGGGAACATCAGGGAATCACAACACAAGCAATAACAACGAACAATGGTTTTATTAACAATCACCCTTTTACTAGGGAACCACGGCTAAAAGGTTTTCGAGGGGATTACTACGAAAATATGCCTTATAAACACGTGAAACAAATCATGCATGCAGGACAAAGACAGAGTACTTGGTGATGGCTCATGGACCGAGAGGACCGTGTCCCAAAAAGCAACGAAGGTCGCTCGTTAAAAACCAGCGGGTTTTCCTACGGGTTCGAACTCCGCTCGAACGTCGCCGCGCAGGCAAGAAATGGCGGCGCAGCACTCCAGCTCCGCCCAAGTCACCGCGTGCCGCGGTTCTCCCAGCGCGCTCCGGCTCCAACCCCGTCGACGATGCGAGATCGCCGATTCTCTTCCAGGGTTCAAGCACACTAATCCGGCCTGGCCTGTTCTTCCATACAAGGTCCCCAGTCGAGGTCCGATTCCCGCGGATCACACATGTCGAGCCGTGAGGTGAGCAACGGACGCCGTCAGACGCTCGGGCGTATCCTCTCTCCGGCCTTCCCGCTTTCTCGAACCCGACTCCCGCTTCGTCCCTCAGTTTCCTCTCTCGGTCGAATCACACTGACGTGCAGTCGCTTCAGCGTCTCCCTCCCGGCAGAACCCGGCCTCCTTCGTTTCCTTCGTTTCGATGCGACTCCGAGCACGCCTCGAGAACCCGGCGGCCGTTCTGCACACAACAGCACTCCTTTCGTCCTTTTCTTTTCTCCTTCGAGTCCGTGAGGTGAATCGATGTGCAGGTCCGCTTTCGCTGCCGCCGATTCCCACTGCCTTTTCTTTTCTCTCTCGCCTCGACACGCAGCTCCTTCGACACACCGTCTGTCTCGGCGACTCCTGAACAAAGGCTCCTCCCTTCACGTCACTTCTGTCCAGGCCACACCCTCGCTCTAGCCACTCCTCTCATTCCCGACTGGGAGGGGCTATTCCCGGATGAGGAAGGAATAATAGCGATCTCTCGTTTCACCACCATATAGCATCGAACACAAAAAACGTCGTTACACCTCGACACACACATATCTACCCCTATACCACACAAACCTCTTAAACATGAATTTAATGGGGGAACTGAGCTAATTCTATATTTAGTCCCGTAAGGGCCATTTCCTTTAACACTACCCCACCTTTCTCCGCGAGCCTCTCGAGCCTCCATCTGGGCTAGCCACGGCAATGGCCCTGTCTAACTTACAGCACAGATCTCCCATTTATCCAACCCACAACATGGGAAGGCCACTTAACTCCAAAAATCAAAGTGTCAACAGTAAGATTGGCATATCCCTATCTAGTGTGGTGGGTCCACCAAATCTAACAAACAAATTCACACTCTATGACAGTACTTTAACATTCTAATTATGGGTTTGAAGGGAGGGTATTCAAATTTTAACTTTTAACACACATTTGCATAGGAGCAGAACATTCCAAAGGTTCAAAGTTCTTTCCATACGGTGTTCGCTCCTTCATGCCCCCTCCCGGCAAATGGTTGTCCATTCACCCCTGAGGGTTTCCTCACTTCGTGGCTTATTGCTCTTCACCAGGTGAGTTCAGTCGGCCAATGGCCTAATCTCACAAGAGTCCCTTCGCTACTGATCCCACAAGATGACAAAAATTATTCGGCCCATATGGCCTACTTCACAAGCCAGTAACAGGCAACAAAGCCCTGCGTTGGACAGCAAATGATCAGCAGTTGGTGGCATGGTGATTATCGATGGCAAGCAAATGCAGTTGGAGGCGTTTCTTGAGGCCGCAAATGGGTGTGATGAACCTTAGACCAAGGTGAGATGGAGTGTACCCTAAACCGTCCTTCCTGACTCGTTTTGTTAATTCTCCCTCTTTTTTTCTTTCTCTTTTTTTTTCTTTTACAGAACCAGGACGGTGTGTTTCTTACTCAACTGTTATCTTCAGTGGATGCTGCTATACATACTGGTGGCCTCTGCTGGCACTGGAGAGGGTGACCTGAGCCTGGCCCTTCTTGGCCAACAATTTTCCCATCAAAACATTCTTCGTACCAGGTGTCCACACATGAATGGTGCGAGGAGAGTAACATCCGAACCGAACATTTACTTTTAGTTCTAGAACAATGCAACAAACCCGCTATGGCTAGAATGATCCAATAACCCATTTTTCCCGACCTGCACACTGTTCCATTCTATTAAACCTGGGCAAGGCCCCTTCTTTGTCTTTTCCTTGGGTGGTGCCAGGCCATAACTCGCTGGCTGGGGAGTGTGACTACTATCGGCCTCTTGCCTGCTTCCAATCGGGGGTGGAGGGCACCAGCGACGCTCGGGGTTCACGCTGAGCGTGCTTCTGTAACTCTCGAAGGGGTGGCCTCTCTCTAAGGCCCCATACTGGTGCCCCTCAAGCACTATACTGTGCTCTCATTGCACCCATAACAACCAAGTGCTCTCTAGCACCGACACGGCTCCCATAGCACTGAACCTACTACGTGCTCTTCCTGGCACCTCTGACAGCCCTTCCCTGCCAGGAACCCCCAAAGCCCTGCCTGCCCTGCTTCCCGACTCACCAACTTCCCATACTATGTCACACTACCACCAGTAATCCCCATAACCTTGGCTGCACCTACCCCTCGAGTCCGCCTGCAAAGGAACAGCAGCAGAATCCATGAACGAATTCCTCTAGTCCCTAACCTAACACCAACCTGGTTAAGAGACCCTAAACCGACAGGGTAGTTGTTCGCACTCACTCTCCTCATGCCGCACAATCACGCCATTCAACACCCGGTACCGGTGTCTGAATATGGTCTTTTATTTTTGCATTGCATCATAATTATGGACAGATGCTTAATGTTATGGTTTCATTACATGAACAAAGCCTGGTGTTGGCTGGCTACTTCTCACATGGTGTTTTTTTTGATAAAATCAGCAAACATAAAATATAAATTTATAATCTAATATTAACCAACCAACTGGTGACTTTATCACCCAACTTAGAAGCACTAAATTTCATTCAATCTGCTAACATTTCACATCAATAAGGAAACATATTTTGATTTGATTATATTGTAATGGATTTCAGAATCGGATTGGACAAATGCATACAAACATTAAGGTCCTCAGACAGTTATTTCCCTCAAAGCATGTCCACGATAGACCCATCCCCATGTCTGGTGGGATTCTAAATGTGATGCATCAGAAGGGTAAAGAATAGATCCCCTCTCTTATGGGTTGGCCTTTTCTCTTTACGACAGACAAATTCATGCATGTGAGATAGCCGTTAGCCCAATGGAGGCCACCCACCTCTTTGCATCGACGTTTGACATCCCGTTTCGGCAGCTCATTGGATGCTAATTGGCTCTTTTTCGTATCGGGCTGAAACATTGAGGTGATAATTTTTGTTGACGTTTTATTAGCACTTCACATTTTCGCTCGGTAATTCTGGCAGATGGCTGCTTTCTGCATTCGTCCCAGCACCACAAACATGGATGGCATCGTAGGCCAGGAATGATCGCGAGACGGGCGGGTTGTCACGTGCAACGATGTGCCAATAGGCAAGGTGGATTTGGCTGAAGTCTGCTTGAGGCTCCGCCCAGATGGCCGCCCTATAAAAAGGATGAGTGGACCATTTTTTCAGTCAGTTGGCGATAGCTGGTTGCGGTTCTCAAAGCTTTGAGAGTTTGCGACAGTTTGTGTCAGTTGGTGACAGCTGGGCAACAGCTATTTTCAGCTCATCAGATCAGTTAGATGGTTGCTCCAGTCAGTCCCAGTCAGACGGTTGGTGAGCTGGTGACAGTTGAGTTGGTGACAGTTGCTGATGGCCTTGCAGCCTTAGTTTCTCACAGCACCTCAGCTTCTCACAGATCCTAACAGCTGTCCGTTGGTTGTGGCTACTGGGGCTCCTGATGGTGGGTGATGCTTGGACCGTTAATGCTGATTCTGCTCGAGACCTGCTCTTGGCATACCTGATTCTTGCGTCCCTGAATCCTGGGGTGACAACGTGACGTCGATCGGCCCCAGGTCTGGCTTTTCCGAGGTCAAATGGGGATTAACCCCACTCATAAGATACTCGGTACCCATGGGCGTAACAATATTTTAGTGATAAGGTAACAAACACAAGCATGATAATTTTTTTAGAGGACTTGCTCGATACAAATACCATCTGAAGGAATCATATATGCAAAAAAAAATAAAGAAAAACAACTGGGATCTTTTTGGACCCCACAAAGGATTTGCTTTCAACTCTGTGCAGCAAGGTGGGATCTTAAAACGTCATATATACAGTATTATTACCGCACATAAAGGTAAACAAGAAATAAAACATGAAATCCATTGTTAAATTAATATGGAAATAACACAATCAAAATGTTTGGCTGGGGTTTATAAAGACCCCGTTGGTAGGATTCGGGTTAAGATCTTAGGTGTGAGTTTGTTAGATCATGATTTGTTAGATTTGTTAGATTAAGATCATGCCAACGCTCTGCACAGAGTATGGTCCCAATGGATGGATAGATTATATTACTTGCTTCCCTGTGATGACATGATATTTAAAAAAACCATACATTATATTTCACTTTCTTTTCTAAAACCTGTAAGATGTGGAGAGTGATGTCAAAATGTTTAAGGAAAGTGAAGGTTTGATTTTCATGTTCTTTCTAAATTAATAAATGTGACACATTACATCATTATAACATTAACTTGGGAAAAATTACTTCCAGTTCTGGTTCTTGAGCGACGTGGCGGTTCTCTTCAGGGTCTATGCGGCCTTTCTCAAAGATAAGTTTTCCATGTCACGTTTACTGTTATTTTGTTTTCTCCGTGTTTGCTGTGTGTTTCTAGTTTCTTTTGTGTTAAAACTTGTGCTAATTGGTGAGTATTCCCCCCCCCTTCTCACCTTTCCTTTCCGTAACTAAGTGACCTCCTCTATGGACTCTTCCTCTTCCTTCTTCTTCTTCTCTTTCCACATTTCAATCCCACTTTGATCATGAAGGTATTCAGCACTCACCTTCACGACTATAATTCTTCCCTTTACTCAACCACCCTCTTCCCAAATCTTCGACAACAAAAAAGCGATTTCTTAAAATGTTCCAACTTCCTCTCTCTGCTGTGCTCTTATCCTTCAAAAACTTGATTTCAATTCGACCTTCTCTCATCCCATGTCGAAAAATTCCTCCTGTTACAAAGCTTTCTTCCTCCATTCTCTAAATTCTTCTGAACTCCATCCATCCTCCAATTTATTTTAAACGTATCTCTAACCTACAATTTTTTTTAAATCACATTTTTCAATGCATGTCCGTTTCCATTATTAATCGTTCTTTTTTTTCTAACTTCAGTGCAAATTCATCCCACATCCTTAAATCTACCTCCTCCTAACTCCTTCCCTGTTATACCTCTCCTTACTCCTCCAACCTTCCCCCCCCATCCCTGGATCTCTCGTAACATCTCTCCACTGCCTCTGCCTTGAAAACAGTTCCCCATCTGGTATCCCAAAACTGTATGGTTTTTCAAACACTGTGGGTCCATTCCAACCTAACAAATGCTCACACCCTCAATATCTCAAAAATGCTCTTTGTTCCCTCATCACACCTCCTCCTCTTCCCACCCACTCAAATCTTTTACCATACCACAACCCAGGCTCACCCTTCCTCTCCAACCCTCTCTAGTCCCTCCTCTTCCATGACCATCCTCCTTTCATCATCTCCCCTTCCTCCCAAAGCTTCCCTTAACCCTCCCTCAAATTCAGCCACCTCCTGCCTCTTCAAATAAATTCACTCTCCTCCCCTCCCAACTCCCCCTCACCTTTCAAAAAGCTCCACCCACACTCTCTCCCTCAATTCTTCCCCTCATCCTTCTACCTCAATTCTCCCCTCTCACCCTTCTCCCCAAATCTCACCCCTCCCCTTCAAATCTCCACCCGCACTGCTCTCAATGCCTCCTCCCTGTTTTCCATCCCTCAATTTTGTTCCTCCCCACCCACTCCCATCTTCACAATATCACCGTTCCCTCTCCCACCCTCCTTCTCCACCTCCCCAGGGCCCATGCCTGCTCGCATCATCTCCCCTCTCCCTCAAAGCTTCCCTCTCACCCCTCCCTCCACTAAATCAAATCAACCACCTCCTCCCTCTCCAAAGCAAACTTCCCTCTCCTAAGCTACTCTGTCACCATTCTAAAAAAGCTCCCCCCACACCTTTCTCCCTCAATTCTTCTCCCTCACCCTTCTCCCTCAATTCTCCCCCCTCACTCCCCCTTCTCAAAGCTGCCCCCCTTGCATCCAACAAGCTGCTCCTTCCACCACCATACTCTTCCATCTCATTCCTCCACCTCCTCCAATTTCCCACTTCCCTTTGCCCCCTCTTATTACTCCCCACTGCGACTCATCCCTTCACCTTTGTCCTCCTCCCCATCCGATCCTCTCTCCTAGCTCTTCTGCAATCTCATACACACGGTCAACAGCTCTCCCAACCTCCAACACTCATCCCTCATCCTACCCTCCCCATCCCCTCCTTACCCTGCACCCAAAAGACTCCTCCCTCCATCTTCATTAACAGTGTGGCACAAACATCAGGGCCTTCACTCTAACCTGACTGATCTCTCCATACAGGTTGCCACTGACAAATCAGACATAGTCTGCTTAACAGAAACTTCCTCATTCAAGACGTCTGACTCCTTAGTTCTCTCCCTGGTTGCTCCCTCTTCTGCTATGATAAAATGAGCTTCGTCCTGCAGCATGCTAAAAGCATGGACCAACTTCTCTCAACTCATCCAAACTCTCTCTTCCTCTATATGTGGTGACTTAAATTGCCACCATGCCAGTTGGCTGGGTGTGGGTACCTCTCTCACCTGCTCTGGCACTTCATCAAAGGATTTCTGTGAGTCATTATGAACCGACACAATCTGTCAACTTCCCGAACCGGATTTCAGCCAATGGTACTCCATCTCTTTTGCATTTGAATTTGACCAACTTCCCAGAAAATGTCTGCTGTTCTTCTTATCCAATTGGTTCATCTGACCATATGCTTATTAAAGTGGACATCTCTCTGGCTGTTATTAGAGAACTACCTCAGCACTGACGAGTCTGGCATTTCACTCAGGCCGACTGTTCATGGTCTTCAAGCAGCCATCAAACTTCTAGACTGTTCTCGATTTCTACTCTCACGATATTAACTCATCCTGGGAATTTTTCAAAATAAATTTGCTCTCCCTCATGCACAGATTTATCCCATAGTCTCAGTTCTCTCCCTTCCACCTGCCAATGGTACTCTGAATCTTATGGCAAGGCTAAAACCAACTTGCCTTCACCTCATATAAGGCTAATCCAACTGAAGCAATCTCAGTTCCTTCCACAAAGCTCAGACAACAAGTGGTGTGCTACCCTCAGGAGAGCCAGGAAACAACATCTTTCTGATCTCAAATCTGAACTCTCAAACCTGTCTCCTTCCTCCAAATACTGGTGGCAACTGGGTAGGTCTGCTCTGGTATATGTTCCCCTACATCCCCTCCCTTACCTCAAATGGCTGCACAGCTGACAATGCACGTGAAAAGGCTGAATGCCTAAACTATGTGTTTGCTTCGAAATCTTGTATCCAAAACCCATTTGCTTTCTGTACCCACCTCAAAAAGTCGCACCCAGCTGTTCCTGGACTCTGTGTCCTTTTCTTCTGACAAGGTGGAGAGCTTGCTGTCAACCTCGACTCAGATTCTGCAATCGGTCCAAATGGCATCAGCTCTGCGTCCTAAAAACCTGCTCGCTGCTCTTGTTCACCCACTCTCTCTTCTATTCACCCTTTCATTTACTCAAGGTCATCTGCCATCTGCTTAAATCAAGCAAAAATTACCGCTCTGCATAAAAGGTGCAAAGACAGATCCTGCAACAACAGAACAATCATTCTACTCCGATCATGAGCAAGGTTATGTAATGCATCATCGCTTCTGACATCAAATTAATTCCTCTCTCCATGCCTTGATTTCGACCATCAATTTGGATTTAGACCAGGTCACTCTACCCTGGACATGCTGCTTCTGCTTTCACAACAATGGATGGAGGTCCTAAATGCCAAACATGAGATCAAAGCCATCTCCCGCTAGACATATCACATGCTTTCAATACGGTCTGGCATCCCGCACTGTTTACCAAACTCAGCTTCCTATGGTATCCAAGGCAATCTCCACTCACGGCTAGTGGACTAACCTCTCCTGTCGCAGTCAACGCATGGCTCTAATGGCTCTCTCTCATATCTCTTCCTGTCCAGGCTGGAGTTCCTCAGGCAGTATTCTAGGCACTGTGCTTTTCGTTGTTTCATTACTGATCTCTCAGACTCTCTGGAAAATCCTCTTTTCTCTTTGCTGATGACTCCACTCCTCTGCCATTCATCTCCCATCCCTCTGATCAGCAAGCAGGAGCCTCTTCACCCTCCTGCAGATCTGGATAAAATCACAATCTGTTCAAACACTTGGAACATTGTTTTTCAAACCTGACAAATCTCACACTCTCACTATGTCTCTCTGAAAAGACTGTCTGGAACACCCCCCCCCAACCCCACCACCACCCCACCCATCCATCTACTTTCCTCAACAATCCTTTTGAAGAAGTCCTTCATTTAAGCTTTTGGGCCTCACTATCTGCCACGATCTTTCCTGGAAAGCCACATTTCCAAGCTGGCCTCCAAAGCTAGTCACAACTTGGCATCCTCCGTCGTGCAAAGTCCTCCTTGGCACACCTGAGCTTCTATTCACTTTCAAAGCTTTCATCCGCAGCCTGATGGAGTACCGTTCTCCCCTCTGGGGTGGTGTTCCTGCCTCACACCTAGCTCGACTTCACGCTGTGGAAACCAAGGCTTTTAGGATCATTGGTATCTCGCGCGGATGAAGACGAGTCTTTGGGTCTCTCACTTCTCACCACAAGCAGGTCAGTGGTCTTTGGCTTCTACCGTATCCTCTCCGCCTTTTCCCCGCCACTCTGTCTGTGCTCTGTCCCCCTATATTCCCGCAGTGCATTCTTGGTCCGCCAAAAAACCCTTCTGGTGAAACTGCAAAAATCAAGAATCACTGCTCACCTCACTCTTTCATTCCTCTTTTTCCCCACTTCTGGAGCAAACTTCACATTCTCTTCAATACACTTCTCTCTCCAGTCTTCAAAACAGCTTTTCACCACCATCTCATATCTTCCCCCGTCCAAAACCATGATCTTTTTCTACTCCATTCACAAGGAATCACAAAGAAATTAGATGCAGGTGGAGGCCATTCACCCACCACGCTGCACCACATCAACATTACACGAATTAAAAAACCGAGATCAAATAAGAAATGCAACATTTTTCTTGTTGATGAAGTGTTGTGCTGTTCGTTTTTGTCTTTTTTGTGGGTTTTTCCCCTCCCCTTCTTTTCAGGTTAAGGGCATGGGCTTGGTTAAAACAAACAACATCAAATCACACACACCCTTGATGAGACCCCCACCAACAGCACTTCATACACATGCACATAATCGCCCATCAATGCTCAACTACCTAAAAGTCCTGTCAACATCCCCATACCCGTCTATCTCCATAACTTCCGGGAACCATCTGATTCTAATGTAAACTTATCCACTTTTTCAGCTGCCACTACCTTCCAAGGAGACCATTCCAAGCATGAACTACCCTCTAAGTGAAAGTCCCCTGCCTTATACCGTCTTAGCTCTTCTCCACTCTCAGGCTATGACCCCTGGTCATATCATGTCTACTCTGCTGAATAATCACTGCACTTATTTTATCTATACCTTTCATTATCTTAAACATCTTGAATATATCTCCTCGTAACCACCTCTGATCTAGTGTATAAAGCCCTGTCTCCTTCAGCCGCTCCTCATGAGCTGAGCCTAGCTAGGCCCAGAAATCAATATAGTGGCCCTGCACTGAACCCTCCCTATGGCATCTATGTCTCTTCCTGAGTTGTGGTGACCAAGACTGCGCACAATATTATAGATGTCACCCTCACTAAATTCCTGTCCAATGTTAACACCACCTCTTTTTGATTTATAATTGATCCCCTCTGAATCAAACCCCAAACCCTATTTGCTTTACCTATAGCGACCTGGCACTGTGCTGCCTGCTTACCTCCCGTATCTATTAACAACCCCAGATCCTTGCCTTTGTGAAATGCTCCAAAATTACCCTTGCATCCTGTAATCTCTATTTTCATTATCTTCTCCATCCCCACACCTTATACTTGCTCAGGTTAAATTCCATCTGCAAATCTTTTACCCAATCTATGCAAGTAATCAATACTTCCCTGAATCTGATCACCACCCTTTGCTATCCACCTCACCTCCAAGCTTTGTGTCATCTGCAAATTTAGAAACCTTACTCTTTACCCATTATCAAATCATTGATGTAAATAATGATAGTAATGGTCCGAGTACTGATCCCCTGAGGTACACCACTCTTATATCCTCCAGCAAGACATCCTCCCACTACAGCCACCCTTTGCTTCCTATCACAAAGCAGTTTTCAATTCAATTAGCTACTGACACCCACTCACAAGTCTCACCTTGGCTACAACCTGTGATCTATGTGGTACCTTCTCAAATTTCTTCTTAAAGTCTAGATATACTACGTCCACTGCAATTCCCACATCCACCCGTTAATCCACCCCAAACCCACCTGCATCAATTCCCTGATTCCTTCTGAAAGTCCCCTGCAGTGTCCATCTGTTTATCCTGTGTACCTGCCCCATCCCTTCTCCTTCCACAAGATTTCCTGTTGTCTCTGTTTCCCACTATTTGTGTTTCCCTCTCCTGACCGTTCTTGTCTCCTGCCTTATTATATGTTCTGTGGTTGGCTCTTACACGAGCCTCCACATGGTAACAAAAATAATAAATAAATAATCTCCATGATCATCATTGATCTTCATGTGCACCCAAGCCTTTTGTTGTTATTCCCCCCATCTGACATAAGAACGATCCGAAGTGGCAGCATGCTTTTTCATATTTGGCTTTTGTGGTCAGTTTTTGGTGTTTTGAGCTTGAGATAAAATTCCTGTTTTTGCTTGGTATCACAGATGGGAGTCCATAAGTGAGATAACATTGATAACAACTGCTAATTATGTCTGTAGCATGTTTGGTGGTGAAAAAACAATGAGGTGTAATCAAGTTCCATTACCCACACAGAGATTTATTCACCAAGAGGCCATCACATAAGTGTCATTGTCATTGTTAATTTGGGTGTTTACATTTACAAATTTTACAAACAAGAATTTCCAATGAAGGATTTGGGGATATTTTCAATGATAAAAAATATTGATTTCAAACATGCCATAATGATTAAATATTAATTGTTTTATTAATTGAAGGAGACTTTAAGCACTAAAAGTTTAGAAAGAGAATAATGAAGTGGAAAAAATGTATTTATTGTAAATTAAGATTGTAAGTACAAAAGCGGCGTTAAGATGCAAAATAGTGAAAAGAGATTGAAATATCTAAAAATGTACGTACACCTATCTGCTCTCTTTAGCCTTTCCTACACTTTCTATACATCCTGATTATCAGATTATAGCCCCAATGGATTAGTCGAAATGTGTGAATTAGTCCGAGGTTATGGATTTCTCGATTTTGTGTCCGTGCGTGCCGTGTGTGCTCAGCAACATTACTTGATATTTTATGGACCGTTTTATTCATACTGGCAAAAGACAACACATGATGGTATACATATGCTAGTCATATTTTTTTCGACATCAGATCCAAAATGTCAACTACCGTGGCCATTTAATTTGAAAAAAAACCCGGTGTCCGAACACGTCCTCACCATTTCTCGAACATGCATTACTGATCTTGTTCAAACTTAGCAAACAGATAAGGAATGATGCTTACATATGCTCGTCATTTTTTTTCGACATTAGATCCAAGATGGCCGACCTGGCGGCCATTTTAGTTGTTAAAAACCGATGTACAACATCCTCAAGCATTTCTCTCGGACATCCATTCACCGATGTTGTTCAAACTTGGCACACCGATAATGAATGATGGCTTAATATGCACATCATTTCTTCTAAATCAGTTCAAGATGGCCGACTGGCGGCCATTTTAGTTGTTAAAAAACCCGATGTACACATCCTCAAAGCATTTCTCAGACATCCATTCACCCCGATTTGTTCAAACTTGGCACACCTAAAAATGAAATGATGGCTTACATAATTGCACAACCTTTTTTTCTAAATCAGTTCCAAATGTCTGACTGGTGGCCACTTTGTTATTAAATGTGTCCGCAACAATTTTCTCAGCCATGCACGGTCCAATTTTTTCAAACTTCGCACAAAACACAGTACATGATGGCATAACACGTGCAGCTCACTTTATTTGTGATCTGATCAAAGATAGCTGACTGGTAGGAATGGCGGCCATTTTAGTTGTACATAAATATGAGCTTGCCCTTTAACTCCATTCACTAAATACTAAAAACAATGGGGGCTATGCCATTTTATGTCGTTTTTACTTGTTTATTGAGCATCAGAGATGGAAGCAGTTTCTCGGCACGGGTTATGCTGGGTCATTTACCGTTGTCTTCCCAGGAGTCAGTCATGGCAGGAATTTGGAACTTTTCAGTGTGCGCTGAATAACTGGCCTACTCTTTGTGAAACATAATTAAAGGGTCTTTAATATCAGCAATGTCAATGCTGGCAGTCTGGTCCTCTGGCATGTGATTCTGATGGAGGTGCAACACATTGATGACTAAAACATGCTTGATAAAGCACACGAGAAATTAGTGTCAAGGAAAATCAAGGAACATAGTGCTATTCAAGTTTCGGTCGAGGTTCCGGTTCTGGTTTGGAGCGACGGCAGGGTCTCTCAGGGCTCTCTGCTGACTTCTCAAAGTTAAGTTTCCAGGTGTTATCTGTCCCGTTTAACTGTTTATTTTTCACCTGCATGTTACTGTGTGTTCCTAGTTCGGTTTTGTTTCAAAAATCGTGCTATTTTGTGATTTTTCGTCGACCTTGTCTGAGCGGGTTCCTTGAGGCCTACCATCTTCCCCTCAGGTGAACGATCGTTTTTATTTGTATTTCTTCCCTATTACTTTAATTCCTATTTTCCCCACTTTCCCAATGTCCCCTGTCCCTCCCAATCTAAACACTCGTTTCTTATCTTAAATCCAACAAAAAAACAAAAATACCTTTCTCCTGCATACCACGAGTCCCCGATCCTTCCTCTCCTTCTCTTCTTCTCTTCTTCTCCTCTGCTTCTCCTTCTTCTTCCTCTTCTACCAGCACACCTTCTCCTTTGTCTTTATTCTAACTTGAACTGGCCCACTCTCACCATTACCTTCACGATTTCTTCCAACAACCTTCCATTCCGAATCTCACCTGCTCTTCAAAAATACATCAAAAATTTAATAATTTTCCTTGTATCTTTCGATCTATACACTCCTTTAACCACGTGTCTATCTCCCCCTCTTCCTGATAGTTTTCATCGACCCAGCAGCTTCAACTGCATTTACAGATCAAATTCACCTTACGCCTCCACAATTTTACTTCAACCTTCCCTTTTTCCGAAATATACGCAATCCTTATTTAAAATAAATAAATTCACTTTGACTATACACCTCCCATAGCCGTGCTTCTCCCTGTACCACGTGATCTAAGTTTACACACCTCGTTTACCGATCCAAAATCACATTCACCTCACGTTTTTTTTCCTCCAACTGTTCCATTACCTAATCTGATGAACTCTCTCAAACAATAATAATAATAATAATAAATAATAATAATAAAAACGATCTCTGATAATTAATTAATGCTTCATCTTCCTCTTTCACACGTGGGTTACTCTTTACTGCATCATAATTCACTACTCTCCTTATATTTTCAACAGACTGCTCTATTTTGACCTTTCCTCATACCTGTCTAACGTCCAACTATTACAAGCGTTTCTTCTCTCATTCTCTTAATTCGCCTTAATTACATCCATCAAGAAAACGTGTTAATCGATCTCAGACCTAAAAATACAAATCCCAGTTTGTATGAATGTTGAATTCCATCAACCATCCTTTTTTCCAACTTCAGTGCACTCACCCCTTTCACCCCTCTCAAAACAACCATCAACACTCTTCTCCCTCCAAGCTCCTCTCACCTTTCTCAAAACTCCCCCTCACCTTTCTCCCTCAACTCTCCCCACTCACCCTTCTCCACCATTCACCCCTCTCACTCACCTTCTCAAAGTTGCCCCCCTCTCATCCACCAAGCTGCCTCCTTCCCTGCCCTCTCACCTCCATTCATCACTCCACTCCTCAAATCCTCAACTGCCCTGTGCCCCCTCTCTTGCCCCCCTCCGCAGACCTTCTCCTCCCCATCGGGCCTCCCGAGCTATACTGCATCACACACTCTTTCAACAATCTCCTTACCTCCCCTTCCTCCTGTCCTACCCTCCCCTCACGCTCCATCCCCTGCACCCAAACCTCCTCCCCTCCCTCTTCATTAACATTGCGGAGACCTCAAATATCCGAGGCCTTCATCAATCTTACAGTTCTTTCCATACAGGTTTCCACTGACAAACAAGACATAATCTGCGCAGAACAGAAACTTTCCCCCAAGAACGGTGTGTGAATCCCGAGTACCTCCCTGGTTATCCCTCCTCTGTATGCACAGACTCTGAGCCTCGCTGTGAGGAGTTGCTCTCTTCATCAAAGACTCTTCCTCGCTCTCATGCACTGGCCCTCACTGCCCCCAGCAACCGCCCAGGAATACCTCTGGGTATGGCTTTCCCTCCATCCCACGGGGTCATGTTTAGATTGTTACTGTACATCCACCAAACAGTGATAACTCCCCATTTACACTCACTCTCAAAAACATGGACAGACTTCTACTTCTCATCCAAACTCTCTCTTCCTCATATGTGGTGACTTGAATCACCTTGCTAGTTTGCTCGGTGTGGGTATCTCCTCACCTGTTTTGCACTTCAGTAAAAGCTTTTCTGCGACTCCTTGGGACTGACTCAATTGGTCAATTTCCGACCGGATCTCAGCCAGTGGTACTTATCGTCTTCTGGATCTGAATTTGACAAATTCCCTGAAAATATTGCTGTCTTCTCCATTCCATCGGTTCCTTCTGACCACGTGCTTAATAAAGTGGACATCTCTCTGGCTGTTATCAGAGAACCACCTCAGTGCCGTCGAGTCGGCCATTTCACTCAAGCCGACCGGCAATTCTCCAAGCAGCCATCAACTTCTACGACTGGTCCACTATCGCTACTTTTCCATCAACTCATCTGGATTCTTAGAAATTGCTCTCTCCTCATCAGCATTTAATTCCCCTCTGGTCTTAGTGTCCCGTCCTTCCTCCTGCCCTGTTCACTGAAAGCGTGTGTAGACGAGCAGTTGTCCTGAAACACTTGCCTTTGCCTCATGGAAGCAAACACAATGAGGGTATCTCAGTTCCCTTCTATAAAGCTCGAACAATGAGATCTAACCCTCAAGAGAGCCAGAAGACATCTATTGTCCTATCACGAATCTTCAAACTTCTCTCCTCTCCAAATCCTGGGGCATCTAAACAAATCTGTTTCTGGTGTATGTTCCCCCTCCCACCCTCCCTTGGCCACACTGCTGATACCGCACGTGAAAAGCTGGATGCCTAAACTCGTGTTTGCATCAATAATCCCTTTTGTCCAAAACCCATCTTCTGGATGCACCTTACCCATTTGCACACCAACTGGTCCTAGGACTCTGTTCCTTTTCTACCCTGAAAAAGGTGGAGAGTTGCTGGTCAAACCTCAACTCAGATCCTGCAACCGGTTCCAGAACGGCATCAGTCCAACGTGTCCTAAAACCTGCTCCTCGC
>CM068957.1:146613514-146626504 GCA_035128595.1 Eptatretus atami | reverse complement strand
CCAGCCTTCGGAGATAACTTGTAAGGAAATTTGTAAAGGTTACTTGCTGTCTGTGCAATTTGTCAGTAGTAACCTAAATATTTGCATGACTGATGTTTACTGTCCTAGTGCTAACTCTGAAAGAGGTGCCTTTCTGTACAAGTTGGCAGAGTTTGTAAGCACGCATCAGTTTGAACGAAATGCTGTCAGTCACATGCAACAGACATCCCTAACCTGACGAACAGAGTTTGTGCAAGTATGAGGCTGACAATGGGACCTAACATTTGCACACTGGAGGCCATGGCTATTCCATGGATGGGATGATTGCCGCCGTCCACCCCTGAACCAGAATCAGGCCGGCCAATACCAGGGCTAAGGTGACCTCTCTCGTGATGTCACAAGCTTGGAAGGGTGCAGAACGTACCACAAGGAAGAAATCCGGAGATGACAAGCGTGATGTACCAGAAACTTGTCAATCTAAAGCCCAGGAACTGCTTGAAAATCTTCGTTTCTGTGGAAACATTCCATCTTGTTTGGGTCCCCAGACTTGCATGGGTTCAAGGAATGATGGCATTCATACACAAGGGTGACCACCCTGCAAGGCGGCCATCATGTTTCTACCCATGAAGACATTTGAACTTCGAGTGACAGCACATGCAATACTCGACCCTGATGTTGTCAGTGATATGCACGCGCCACGGTGTCACTTCCAGTAATCACCTTTGAATCAGCCCTCTGGTGGAAGCCCTTTCATTGGTCATCAACTCGGAGCTATGGAACTGCATCTAAGGGATTGTCCTACGCTTGGCGGCTTCTACGCCAGAGATGAGTTTCCTCGAGTATTGGACACTTGATTGGTGTCATCCGCTGCTTCAAGAACTGATGGAGTGATATATGCCCCAAGTGCAGTCATTCATATGTTTAGTGCAAGGGCCATGCCCACGCAGTTCCGCACACCGAATTGTTGATGCAGCCCTCAATGCCTGCTGTGAAAAATTGCTCAATGCGCCTCTTACCATGCTACCTGAGTAACATCAGACGCAATGGGAATGAAGATCCGGACTTAGTCGAAGCAGTGCCAAGGCTGCTACATGACCAGCATACAGATCTAAGCAATAATCCAGATCAACGAGCTTTACCCTTATGAGAAGCTGTGGCTGGGACACTGTCTGTGGAAGAAGTATGCAAGTCTACGTCTTGAAACAAATTCAAAGACACCTTCAGAAGCTGCCGAGTCTGCAAGATATCTCTAGAACTTCACGCTCTGGTTCAGTTTATGGGACATGCTAGACATTTTCTACGCACAATACATCCGGACAGAGCGCACTGGAACTGTGGCAATACATGCTACGGCCATCCAGGAAATGCTGCCTTACCTGGCAGCCTCGGCCACAACTGGTATGCCAAATCTCTGAGGTGTATCTACAGCCAGATGTCCAACCTCAAAACTCAAAATCCAATGGTCAACAAAGTTTTGATGAGGTCCATGTGGTTCGATGATAGTGATCGCTGTGGCAGTGGCTTTCATCTGATCTATTCATCACAATTCTGATGAGAGTTGAAGACCCAGCGGGGGCTCACCGGAGGCGGGAAATGAACAGAGAAACAACGGCTAGTATAGTCTACTATCAATGCCGCCTGTGCAGAAATTTAAACCAGGCAATGCAGAGCTCACAGGTGTGAACTACAACACTGGAGAGCAGAAGAAGGACATACCCCAAGGCAAGACAACTCTCAGTGACTGGAAGGATCACACTATTCAGCTCTTCAGTATTTACAGGAATGGAATCCGTTTCAGTAGTGAGCCACGTCTGAGGAACATTGCCACTGGAGTTTCATCACACGCCACCGTTAACGTCGATACAGCACATGCTGTAGGAGCCAAATATTGAAATTCTATGGATGGGAAAACACTGCCGATAACATTAAGAGAAAAGACCAATTGTCACCCTCGGCCATTAACATCTGTCAAGATTGATGGAGCAGCAAGTCCAGGATTGACCCACAACTCCTCTTTCCAGAGACTGATCACTGTTGCAAGACAGCAGAAGAACTGGTCGGCCTTCAAATATGAAAACTGTGGCAGCTATCACCAGCCCTCTTTGAATTCCTCTCTTCAGCTCGAGAATCACCCAAGCCAGGTCATTTGCTGATTGCCATCTTGGGATCTTCTTGGATCCGAATGTCCCAGACCGATATCCCCAATGATAGGGCAAACAGTATGTTTTGGATGGCGGGCACTTGTTCAACACATCCATGGTCTCGTGGATCTCATACAGAGACATATGCTACCAGTTACACTGATTATGTAACGAAGAAGTACAGAGAATGCATAGTCGTGTTTGATGTTTTAAATTATGAGAGTACAACACGGACATGACACACCAGAGACGTCTAAGTGATTGCTGGCATACTGTGAACATTTTACAGCTGACATGCACCTCACAATGAAAGAAGGAACGTTTCTGCAATGCAGAATAAACAGCGATTCTTTTTATGTTGAGTGAAGAGCTTCAGAAAAGAAACTGTGAGACACACATGCCTCAGGGGATGCTGATACTCCTGATTGTACTGAAGGCGTGCAGTCTTGCTACTGTCACAACACTGTGTTAGTTTTGGTGATGACACAGACCTCTCGTCCTCCATATGTTACCATGCAAGCTTATGAATCCCATGACCTCTTCTTTTTCCGGAGCCAAAGGGAAACACAAGAAGCTCGCAATTCTGGAAATCAAGGCTACCAAAGAAATGATGGTTACAGATATATGCAGGACATACTGTTTCTACATGCAGTTCTGGGTGCGACACGACATCTCGTCCTCATGGATTGGAAAGGGAGCTTCCCTCAAAAGTTCAAAGAAACACCATTTCTGTGAGCAGGCCAAGGTTTTTGATACATATCCACTTCCGGTTGTGATTGGCAGAGCGAGTAGAAAAAAATTGTGATAAGTCTACAACGGAAAATCCATACTGACACTGGGAACCCTCCGTTTTATTTATTTATCAGCGAGGTATCGGACAAGTGCTTCGAGCTCCTCTCACGTGCACCACAGACGTACACCAACATCCAGAAGCAGCAAAAGTATTCACAGCCCTGCGAGTGTATCTTGTCACAGTTCACATTGAAGGATGTGCAGATAACTTTTCCGACAGACTGGGTTGGCAGAAGTGTGACGAGGGTTTTGTGCCACTTCAGACATAATAGCTCCAGCCCTGAAAAATGTACTGTCAATTAGGCTGCAACTGCCAGGTGAATGTAGCACATGAGATGCACGTGCAAGAAGCAAAACATTGAGTGCACTCAGCTTGTTTGGAAACTGCAGGGTGCTGGCTTTGCCACAAACACATCCATGTGACAATGATGAGGATGATGACCACATGTTGAGTATACATATACGCTTTGATTTTTCTCACATGTATAGTAGTTTATAATGATTGTTAGTTCTGAGTTTAACTGCGAATTTTCATTTTCATTTTCGACAACCTTCGTCAGCAGAGTGATTGCCGGTGTGATTGTGAATTGCATGTTTCAATGATTACATATTATTTGTATTGCCATAACTTGATTTCATCTTGTGTTTCACGTTTTTTTTTTTTTTTTTTGTCCAGAGCCAAAATCATATCAGGTAAATATTTTTTTCGGACAAAAATTGCACAAAAAAGCTATAATTTTTATTTTACCCTCAATACATTTCACTTTTTTATAATTAATTATTGTATATCAATATACTGACCTAACTAGAAAACAATTAGATGGCAGAAAACATTATATTTGGATATTAAAATATTCAATCTTTACAATTTTCGGCATTTTCCCCGAGCCGGGTGGCGGCCATAGTTGGATTTCCATGATTTCAGGACTTTCCCCCTGGAGATCCCTTAGGACTTTTGTTCTGTCACTGAGGACGTACCAAGAATCAAAATTCTGTGAGTTTGCTTTTGTTTGCAATTTGTGTGAGGTCCATCCGACATTTGCCTGGCGACATACAGTCATAATGTTGTAGTTCAATGGTGTGTCCATTTACTATCTGGATCAAGGAAGATCACAGATTCAAGCCTATGAAACCTTTGCCGCCCCTGTGTGAAGTGGGCCCATCGCCGTAAAATACAAAAACAACAGTAAATGGCACTTTGTGTTGAGGCGCGCGGTTGATGGCATGTTTAAACCCTCGACCAGTCCAAAGATTCCCCAGGGAGGTTAAACACGAAAGGTTAAGCCTTGTCTTATTTGCTGTCTCCCATCTCACTCTCTTTCTCTTTCCGCCCAAGCCTGCTCCTCTCTGCTCCCCCCCCTTTCCCTCCTCTCTCCCCTCCCCACCCTCTGCTGTCCACCCCCCCCTGTATTACTCCCTCATTCCCTCTCTCCCACCATTCTCCCCTCCTATGTCCCCCCTCTCTTAGATCCATCAGCGAAAACGACGGTGTATTTGTTTTCACAGAATGAAATTGGTATTAAAATCCACACCACATTGCATTGGCAATGCCTGGACGTATAACAGATATTACTGCCAAAGCCCAAGAAAAAAACCTTGTGTTCCATTAGCAGAGATAATCTTGATGACAATTCTAAAGGAGGGCCTCTGAATACATAAGCAGACAGCTAGAAAGATAAGTTCTGGTTGACTGAAAAGCTAGTACATTATTCAAATTCACCAAAAAATGTTCATCCAATCTCTCATTTTAGGATTTAGTAGATGCATTCCATTGTTGGGTAAAAGGCAAACAGGTCCATGGTAGAATAGCCGGGCAGATTATCAAAGAGTAAAGAGATTGGAGAAGAAACAATGACTTTTGGTCTGCAGCATTAATATAATCCATCCACTTTTGCTTTTATGGGAAAAGCTGACGGTTCTTGTAGGTGAAAAGGGTCAGATTGACACACTTATTATGAACTAGTGCAAATACACAACCCGTCGCTTAGCTAACGGGGGACAATTAAAGAGGGGCGGAGAGGAGAGAGAGGCGAGGAGAGCAGAGAGAGAATGAAGAGATGAATGACGAGAGACGAGAGAGGAGAGAGATGAGGAGAGAAGAGAGAAGACAGAGAGAGGAGGCAAGGTTTAAGGTTTGAGAGGGAGGAAGGCAGATGGGACGAAGGAGGGGAAGCTCAAGGGGGGAGGTTGGGGAGAGCGGACACCTCACCAAACATTGCATATTCAGCTGCGGGAGGAGGTGCATTGTGCAGTGAGTGGTGAGAGAAGAAAAGAAGAAAGAGGAGAAACTGGAGAGAGAGAGGAAAGCGAAGAAAGCGAGCAGAGAGAGAGAGAGAGAGAGAGAGAGAGACGGAGAGAGAGAGAGAGAGAGAGAGAGAGGAGAGAGAGAGAAAAGAAGACGAGAGACGAGAGACGGAGAACAGAGAGACAGAGAAAGAGACAGAGAAAGAGAGACGAGAGGACAGAGAGAGGACTTTACATTTGTATATTTTATTATAAAAGTATCAAAAACCACACCAGAAAGCACACTCCAGCAAAACAAATCCAAACGATTTACAGGAAAAAAATTCAACAAAAGCAATTACAAACAAAGTGTCTGTTCATGTCAAACACACCACAGAATACTATACATATATGCAAAAAAGTAAGCTGTTAGTACTTACACTTTTACAAACCGGATTCCGATCACAAAAAAAGCCTCAAAACCTCATCAGCTGTACCACTGATTCACCCACCATATCCAAACTCAAAAGATTAAGCCTGCTCCATTCTTTTATCGTGCCGAAACCATACCTTGTAAGCAGAAAAGCATTACATTTTTCCCCTTCAATTTGCTTTCCTGTTTATAATTGCCAGTTTTAGCAATTACCCAAAGAAAAGACAAAATGAGAGTTACTGGTTCACTCTTATAATTCCTTGATTTCCAAAAATAAAGACTTGAAAAGAAAAAACAAAATTAAATTTATAGAAAAGCCTGTTGAAGAAGAGAAAGAGGGGACCAACGCTTACATTCAATAAAAGCATTGGCCACATTTTTCAATTAAATCACAAAAAGGACAAAAAAAAATCACACAGAAGAGTTAAACTTATGGCCAGTATGTCCAGTGTGACCGAGGCTTTGATGTGGCCTGTGTCCAATTCAGATCTCCTGTTCGCTCAAGAGTTGGGAAAACGTATACATTTTGTTCCAAATGAGTTAAAAAATTCAGCACGGTAAGATCTTCATTCCACCGATTTTATACAGTTTTAGTAAAACCAGGTTGTATACATGCTTCCAGACATAATCTTGAAGATAGCCGGTTATGTTGAACACACAATTTCCTCTAAGTTTGAGGAGAACAACACCCCCCTCTTGTTTTTGAGGCAATTTGAAGTTCGGAAATAGAAGACGTGATCTCTACCAACTTCAATCCAGTCTCTATCACTTCGATATGTTAGTCTATGTAAGAAACTGCTTTCAAGACACTTTTTCTACAATTCGAGCAAACGAACGCCAATTTTAAGAAACGTAGCGAAACAGGTTAGGCCCAAGTCGTTCGAGGATGGCTGCAATATTCTCACACTCTTGGTGTGATATCTGTGAAACATGCATAAACGACCTGAGGTTGAAATCCAAAATAAAGGATTCTGAACTAATGGCTCCATGTACAAACCTTTTCGGCATCGTATAGATACCTCTAAACATCTGCACTTCAAACTTACCAAGCATTCAAAAGGCTTCTGTTTGATAAACTTGGAGCTGAGACATTTGCAGTCGAATATACTGGTCACTATCCCATGCTTTATGCAACCAGGCGTTTGTGATATGTCATATATTATATCTCACTGTCAGAAGCATTAATCGTGGAAATCTGGATATGCCATTATCCGATTGGATATGCATTAGATTTGGTATCTCACCTGCACTTTTCGGTGGGTCTGCGACTCATGTTCTTGGCCCCAGCCAATGGTTGGTCCACCCCAGAAATAAAAAGTCTTATTCAGAATCCTCTGAATGTCCTGTGACCAATATCTAGGAGTTCAAGTGGGATACCTTATGCCTAATATTAAATGTCACCAGGTTGTTTATGATGACACCTGTGTACTTAAAAGAGAGAAGTAGTACAATTTCTTTTCCATCCTTGTCTCTAGTTTCAATGTTTAATTTTTTCCAGGAAGTTCTCCCATTTTTTTTTCATATGCTTTCTAATTCCTAGAATATTAAGACCTAATATTTAACCCTTCTACTTACTCCACTGTTTTTTCTCTGGTTTATAACAGGCAGGACGAGGAAGCGATCTGTGGTGCCACCAAAAAAAGCTTACACCTTTTTTCCAATTTTAACCTTGCAGTAGATAGCCTAGCTCAAACTTGTGGTTAAGGCAACGAGAGATCTTCGAGATAATTCTTTTTGATTTCTGCAATTAGCAACACTTAATATCATCAGCATAAGAGCTGAAACAACTACTTTGGATTTTTTTATAAGGGACTCCAAACACTGTGAGTTCCAGAGTGATGCTAATATAAAGTCGTTTCAAAACAGATATACTTGTAGAGCATGCCTCGATAGCGCACTAGGCCTGGCGGATGCCTCGCTGTGAAGAGGGAAAGTGGATTACAAAGACTATTATTTACCTTCAGTAACAGATGTCATTTTTTGTACAACTTAACTTAACATAAAAATAAAAAAATACATTTTTTTCCCTAATCCTGTTTCTCCTTATACATCAAACAAAATAGAATTGTCTAATACTGTCAAAATGTCTTTTTTCTTGATCTAAAAAGTAATAACCAATAAACCAGGAGATGTAGTTTCGACCTGCGATTGTCTAGTCTCTCACCTCAAAAATATTATCAATATGGAACGTTTCTGGAACACAGTATGAACTGATTAAGTTATGTCAAAATCAAGAAAAGTATGAATTGACTTTCCTTTTAGACGGGTTGCAAGTGCTTTTTGACAGATTTTATAGCCTGTGTTGTTTAAGTATGTGACACAGGCCGCCAATTTCTTGGTCTCATGCAGGTTTCCTTTCTCCGGAAGGAGGACACAAAACTGTCCTCTCGGCAGCTTCAGTGGCAATTCACTTTTGAACTACATCTCCTGAAAGACTCTAAAAGAGTAGGGCTTGAATCCAGAAAGCCTTATAAATTCAGCCTGAAGCCCTCAAGTCCAGGCTTTCCATCTTTGCTATTCCTTAAGCGCTATGCAGTTGAGTTTCTCCATGAGAATCCTATTAATATGTATACTATTGAAGGATCTTATGTTCAAGCATCGCTATGTTACCTGCTTATCTTGGTCGTACGATTTAGAAAATAGTCCTTAGTTCATGCGTATATTCATTTTGGAGGTCAACAAATCCAAACAAACGGAGCACAAAGCGATGGATTTGTTGAGACGTCTTGACCATTTTTCCAAATTGAAGAACCCTTTGTTTGATGTGTCAAGTTGGATTTTTTTCGTCCGCAGTCAGACGAATCGCCGGTCGCCCCGCTCTTCAACCATTTCAACCAGAAGGGTTCCTTTTCTCCTGACAACTGCTGACAATCGCTTTCGCTCACAGATAATATATCGTTTTTTTTTTAAGAGCAGGATATCCACCAAAAGCGTTATGTGCCAGTAAGAGCAGTATTGTTTGCAAAAACTTTGATTTGGACTTTGTCAGTCCCACCATATCTACGTCAAGTATGAACCTTTTGCGACTCACATTTTTTCCATACCATTTTAAAAGCTTCTATTAAAGTGTTTACTTTGTAGAAAGTTTCACATTAAAAGTCAATATCACTTCCACAGACATGACTGAGGAAAGCCACACCACATAATCAATATGTGAATGTCGTAAAAACCAGGCAGCCTGATATAAGAGTTCTTAACAAATATTTACCCATTTCATTGATTAACACTTAGAACTACGTTGTTCGATGGCACACCATCGATATCCCGCACGCTGCTTGTCCCATTAACGCTAAGGTGAAAATTTTATCTTGCAAAAGAGAATTGACTATTCTTTTTCTATTTGATGTGTTTTAATGACCAAAGACTTACATATGTTACTAATGCACTGTCATTGCAAGCATTGTCAACATTCATGAAACATTAATTTAACACTGATGCAGCATAGTAGAACTGTGCATCAATTTAAATCATAGGAATAACTGTGTATAATATTAATTATAACTATTACATAATCAATTAGATAAATTTTTAAAGTAAAACCTGTGACTGTCACTTGGGGGCCACATAAATAAGTCTTTATAAAAGAATACCATGTACAACGTAATTACACTTAAAAAAATTACCCCCGTGTGGGGGTACGTCATCTCTATAATCATTTTACTCTTCATAATCATAACCTTGCCAGATATCTCTAAAATGACAGACGAGATAGGTTTGAAAATGGCGACTTCACAACTTTTGTACCTCGTGACCGTTGACCCTGACCTCAATCCCGGGAAAAAGTATTGTCGTTTGGGGTATCACTCATCGAACCTGTCTACCCACATACCAAATTTCTCAGATCGGAAATAAAAAGTTTTCTTTTGTACCGAGAGTGTTTTTGACCATCTTCCAGGTACGTGGCGGCCAAACGGGAGGGAAATTCAAAAATCTGCCGGTTAGATCAAGATATATATTTTTATATCATAATCAATAAACAGTTGCCGAATATCTTGTAGAATGGCAGACTAGATAGGTTTTGAAAATGGCGATTTTTATAACTTACTACCTCGTGACCTCGTCCCGACCTATTAACCCGGACAAAAGTTATATCGTTTGTGCAACATCATCGACCTCGTACCCACATACTAAGTTCATCGAAGATCTGGGAAAGAAAAATTGTTGACGGTACGTACGACGGACGTACGGACGGACGTACAGACGTACGTACGACGGACTACAGACGACGTACGAGACGTACGGAAACGGACGTTTTACATTTCGTCGGCACCGAGATGACCTAACAAAATCGACCCCCATTACCCAACGCCCTTCTGGCCCGCCCCTAGGGGTATATCAAAATCTGAAAGTGTTGTGCACTTCCTATACATTCTCATGTCCCAAATTTCAAGTTCCATTTCAAACGGTGTAGGAGGATTACAGGTAAAGAACAACGGACAGACGCGACGCTACGGACGTTACAGTGGAGACAATCACAATACAGTCATGTGCCACTTTACAGACGGGTTACTTCTGAGAATCGTTGTTAGGCTAAGTCACATGCCACGCGCCGTGGAGGTCTCCAAAAAATCTACGGCCACTAGCAATTATACGGGGCCGCCAAGTTTTCCACGTCACAGCAAGTTTTATTTTTCGGGGAGCCGCACGGCGGTATTTAGAATTTGTGGAGGACCGAAAACGTGTGGGTTGCGTACGCTTTGATTTGATGTCGCACGGTTTGCCTTTAAGGGCCCTCTGGCGCCTAGAATTTTTCAAGCAGCAGACGCAAGGTGCCACGCAAGGCGACCGCAGGGGGCCCTTAAGGCGAACGTTGGGCCAGACGCGACGGTAACGAGTGGTTAATTTTTTTTTTTAACCAGTTTTTTTTTTTTTTCGGCTTGTCAAATTGCTTCTGCGAACGTAAGAAATGAAAAAAGTTATAACTCCGCGTTTAATTCCATTTGCAACCCTACGGCCTGAAAGATAGCAAACGGCGTAAGGAGCAACCTGAGGCCACCGCACATTTTCAATTCAGAGGGCATACGGCCACCGTATCCTCGCCGTTAGAGCAAAATGTGACAGGCCTAAAGGGCCCAGTCACACCATTGACGTTTTAGCCAGCAATGGCAAGCGTATCAATGTATAGTAAAAGACGCTGGCTTACGCTGGACTTTTGATGTTTTGTAAAGTTCCGGACGTATTCATACGAGTTTGGTCGTATGATAACATATAGTAACGGACTATCAGAACGTTTCGTGTGCTTATAGATAACTTATACCAACGAAATGCTTAGCCTGTTGGCGGCGTTCACAACTTCCCACGATAGTCTAACTTATTGCATTAGCGCGCTCACGTATTGCGGACGATCACGTGGTGTAGCCTATTAAAAGGCTGCCGCCAATGATTCAAATGTCATAACCGGCCGGGAGAAATGGAAGTGTCAACATCGCGTCAACACCTGGCGATCTTGCCAGCTTATGCCGACCTCTGAAAAATGGTCTAAAACGCTGGCGCCGTCGAATACGGTTATGGGTAAGTTTGGTATACGTGAATAGTACGCTAAAGTACGCTATCAACTCATGAGTAAGTGGAGTACGTCTGTGTACTTTTAACAGTGTTAAACATTTTACGGACGTACTTACCGTATGCCTCACACGTTCCGCATGACGATGGGAATAGTTGTTACGCACGTACGCGATCGTTGACACACGTCGCACAAAAGTTACTTGTAGTTACTCATTAAGTCGAAAACGTCAATGTAATGCGTTAGCGTCAGGTTCAGACTCCCAACCTGGTTTTTTTTTTGTTTTTGTTCTCGGATATGACGGTTCATGTTGACACTTCGATTTCTAGTGCGGTTGGTATAATATATATAATTAAAGGCTGACGCCTCAAACGATTTAATCATAAACCGCACTAGAAATCGATGTCAACATCAACCGTGCATGCGGAAGAAAAAAAAATTAAAAATAAAAAAAAGAACAGGGAGTCTGGAACACTGACTGCAAACTTACCTTGACGTGTTTCGACTTATGGAAGTACCTTACAAATACGTGTGTGTCGACGGTGTCAACGATCGCGTAAGGTGCCTACACCACGTGTACTCATAGGTTAGAAATAAGGTTTCGGTACGCTAGACATTACCCTCGACGTGTTTTCCACCTTATGAGTAACTTACAAGTAACGTGTGTCGACTGGTCAAACGATCGCTAACGTTGCTACAACTTATGGCCAGCATTATGCCGGAACTTGTGAGTCATACGCTGGCATAAGTCAATAAAATTTCAAAGCGATGCTAAATTGAGGACAACCGCAAAGGGTACAACGATGTAAGGAGCGCAGGCGTAACTACGATGTATGGGAGTGTTTCTTCAGGCGTTGCTGCTCAATGTTTCCAAAACGTTACCCATAACGTCATTCGACGTGTGCCAGCGTTTTAAAGACAATTTTTCAAAAAATCGCATAAGCTGGCTAAAACGTCAGGTGTGACTGGGCCCTTAACCGACGTCGTCGTTGTGCAAACATCATATTTTTTTTTTCGTTTTTCGTTTTCGAACATCATTCTTCGAACAGTCCGTACTTACACAAACCTAGATACCTAGGCTAGATGGGTAGCTATTGTTCTCAGATACAAACCTGTTACAGCATGTTACGTACTGAATTACTTCGGCCAATTGTAACACAACCAAGAGAGACGGTAAGAACTTGTTAGTTTTTACCTTTTGCTGTTATGACGGCCATCGGCTGTTGTTAGCAGCAGTTTCACAATCTCCTCTACATCGATTATTAGAGGATGGATAAATTTAGCGTTTGATTTTATAAATACGTAATCATTGCATCGATGTTATAATTTTATAATGAAGAAACGAGCACCTGTCAATTGTGCATAATTTTCGGAACAGTGCGATTGTTTTAACACATAAAAAGCTTCAGCCAAAAATAAAATTTGCTGTTTTAATTTCTTACTCTGTAACGATTTATTCGCGGAAATTCTTCAATTCGAAGTAATTTACTTGCTAGAAGGTAAACGTGATTGGAAACATTGCTTCAGTTTGAAAAGCGATTTCCAGTATAATGGAGCGGCAGATCCGTCGTTTATGCGATACGTCGGAATGCGATTATGGGACCTCCGTCGATATGCGATCCGTCGTTGCCCGAAAGTCGTTATGGCGTGCGCATGATTATTCCCACTTTTCTTCGATATGAACAAGAATAATAAAATCTGTCTAGGCGAGAGCCATCGTCAAAAGATTTTTTGATGCACAACTGATACGCGATGGATATTATTGTTTTTTGAAACCCGCCACACATCCACCAGTTAACTTGTTAACTAGCTGTGCCAAAGCCTTGCACTGGCTGGATGAGGCACAATGTTCCGATCAATGTTGTGTTGAGGGTTGCATTGTAGTTACCTCCCAGGACACAACACATGGTTAAGTCAAT
>CM068957.1:146550917-146579318 GCA_035128595.1 Eptatretus atami | reverse complement strand
CACAGCTCTTTTCTATAAATCTTAAATTTTTGTTTTTTCCTTTCCAGTCTTTATTATGAATGGGGGGAATTAAAAAGTAAAACCAGTCCTTCTCGTTTTTGTCGTTTTCTGTTGGGCATTGCAAATGGCAATTTATAAAAACCATGAAAGCAAATTTGAAGGGGAAAAATGTAAATGTGCTTTAAGGTATTCATCTGTTCGGCACGAGAAAAATGGACAGGCTTATCTTTTGAGCACTGGGATATTGGGGGTGATCAGTGGCTACCACTGATGACCGGTTTTGAACGTTTTTCTCGTGATGGAATCTGTTTCTGTAAAAGTGTAAAGTACTTACACTTACTTTTTGCACTATACGTATGATTATTCCTTGGTGTTTTTTGACATGAACAGACACCCATGTCTGTGTTGCATTTGTTGGAATTTTTTCTGTGCTGTTAAAATCGTTTGCATTTGTTTTTTGGGTGTGCTTTTCTGGTGTTTTGATAATTTATAATAAAAGTATTACAAATACGTCCAAAGTCTCTCTCTCTCTCTCTCTTCTCTCTCTCTTCTCTCTCTCTCTCTCCTCTCTCTCTTCTCCCCTCTCTTTCCCCTCTCTTTCTCCTCTCTTCCCACATCTACGTGTCCCGCTCTCCTTCTCTCCTCTCTTTCCCCTCTCTTATCCCTCTCTTCCTCTCTTCCCCCTCTCTTCCCCCTCTCTTCCCCTCTAGTTTCTGTCTTCTGGACGTTGTTTGTCGGACTTTGGTTATCCTCTACTATGTTGTCTGGGATGGTGGTTATGCCCGGGCAGAGTTTATTTCCGGACATGTCTTGGGTTGGGAGTTCTCTCTGGACATGTCCGGAATAGGAGTTTGTCTCAGAGGACTTGTCCGGATGGACTGTCTCCGGATTGTATCTGGATGGGAGTTTGTCTCCGGCTGTGTTGGAGAGGAGTTTGTCTCGGACATGTTCTGGATGGGAGTTTGGGCCTGGACATGTTCAGGATGGGTTTGTCTTGGATGGAGTCTGGGCCATGTTTATGTCTGGGTGTATTTATAGTATGACGGGTTAGAAAAGGATTCACACATTATTTTGTTCATCTTCATTGTTATTTCTATGCAGATCATTTTGAATGAGACGGTTTGAATCGTAATTAACTGGCTCCACCACACGTTCTGCCTTCCCTTCCTCTCACCCTCTCACTTCCTTGCCCACCCCCCCCCCCTTTCCTCACGTCTCCCTCCCTCCACCTCCCTCCTCCTACTCCACCCCCTCTCTCTTTTCCCCCTCCCTCCTCTCTCTCTCTCTCCCCCCTCCCTACTCTCTTTTCCCCTCCCTACTCTTCTTTTCCCCTCTCTACGTCTTCTCTTTCCCTCCTCCTTCCTCTTCCCCCCTCTAATCTCCTCACTTTTCCCCCACCACCTCTCTATCCAACCCCCTGCTTTATTCCCCCTTCTCATTGTTCCCATCAGCGAAGGTGATTCGGCCTGGTGTTTGTTTGTATATAATGATTGTGTTATCACTTTGTATGTTATATAACCTCCGCCATCGAAGTGAACGGAAGATTTACTGTTTTCATCCCTGTTTGTTTGTTTGTTTGTTTGTGAACAGTATATACGAAAAAAACTCCTGGACGGATTTCGACGAAACTTGGTGGGGGGATTAGGTATGTCCAAGGATCATGCATTCGCTTTTGGACTTGGCTCCAAAGTCCAATATGGCGCTATTGGCGGCCATTTTGAAAACTATTTTGAATTTTTGTTTTTTGCATTTCTCCATGTTTTAGTGATTTCCAAACCCCCCCCCCCCCAAAAAAAAAAATTGTTAGAGAAAAAAAACTTTCAGGAAAATTTTGCAACTTTTTTTTCAACAAAATTTCGATTTTTTTTTGCATTTCTACATGTTTAAGTGAATTATCAACAAAAAAACAGCCACAAATTATAATACGGCTCAATTTTGGATTTCAGGTGATATACCCACGTAACAATCAATTTCTGTCCTCAAGGAATCATAGTCATACTGCGAAATGGAATGACTATGTAAAAGTTAAAAGTTAACAAGGGAAGTGCACAACTATTACCTTGTGGGCCACTCCAAAGTTTCTCGACGTTCAAACTTGACCTCACTGCATCAGGAATAGGTTCCTTGCAGTGACCTAGGCAGTCATCGGCGGGGAGGTTTTGCACTCTACGAGTGCTCCCCCCTCTAGTTTTTAAACATTTTAACCTGGCCACGCTATGCTACACAATAGACGATAAGATGATCCGCAACAGAATAGTGCAGAAGGCCTTCAATCTTTCTGACCAAACACTTCTATCAGCCATTTAGTCTGTGTTTGATTCTACGACTCCTTCTGCGAACCTAGGATTGGCAACTTTGAGTTGGGGTGATTGCATCACTATTAACAATGTGGTATGCCGTTCCTCAAATTGACTTTAATACTGGCGATGCCAACCACTCTTCGCCAGCATTAGTTGATGGACCATTGATAGCCATCCCCGGGTATTTAAGAAAGAAGGAGGCGATCGTACATCGCTCACACTCTAGAAATACAATTATAAGCATTACCTGACACCTCCACAAATTGGAACGTCAGAAAACTGGATGGCTACCAGTTCCTGTGAAATAACACTCGACAAGACGACGCAGAGAAGACAAGAATTATTTGTGTCCTTGAAGAAAGTCAGTGGTATTCACAAACGTTGTTATTGAGGGCAACTTCTGCCACAGTTAATCGATTTAACAAGAGATCTCAGTACACTGATCAAATTATAGCTATGAATCATGAATATTGGCCATCAAATTGTTCTAATGTTCTTAATTTCGATTTTCCTAAAAACCTGTGGACATCACGAAAACTAGCAAAGGGCACTCGTACCAATAATCTTAGAGTGAAGATCCATCCGCTCCACACCGTAACATGCCTTGATCCATGAGAAATATTGGCCCCCAACTACATTTTTGAATAAGAAACAAAGCAATCCAGAGATTCGCAAACCCTCCTCACCGACTTCTTTTGAGTTGGTTTGTATTTATTTTTTAGGTTTTTCAGGTAAATCCAAGATGGGCTGCCAAAAACCAGGTGACCCTATGACATCATGATTCGTGACTCTTTATCCACATGATAGGTGGTCATATGTGTAAAGTTTCGCCTCGATTCTTTTCAAGCCATTTCAGAGAAGATTTTTCTTGAGATTTTTAAAAAAAAAAACACCAATTGGCTGCCTAATCACGTGACCTTGATATCGTCAAAAAAATATTGTGGACTTTTTATCCCTAGGATGACCACTCAACATTTTATACTGATCAGATGTAAAGTTCTACATATGCAATTATGACGTTCAAACAAAGGCAAGACTTTGATGTTCATAAAAATGGCCACACTCCTTCCCATGAGGAGTAGTACTTTCTTGGTTCCACTTGCACATCTGGCTGGAACACTTGTTGAAGTGTTCCTCGATTTTTCAGCCGTCTGGAGAAGATTTTTTTATGGGTTTTGGGTACAATCCAATTATGAGCTGCCAAAAAACATTACCAATGACATGCTATATGATCATCCTTTATTCCTTCATGGACAGCCGCGGTCATGTGTGTAAAGTTTTGCCTTGAAATCTGTTAAAGGCACTTCAGAGAAGAAGATTTTTGAAGGTTTGTTTTTTTAAACAATATGACTGCCGAATCACGTGATTGATGGACATCATGAGATTTTGACCTCAAAAATAAATGGCTGGTTAATGTATTGACTGAAGTATGAATTGTCTTCAAATTTTCAAGTCCCAATCGGATGAAAAAGTGAGCGGATTTTAGTGAAAATACCAATTAACGTGTTCGACTCTTGCCACATGTTGAATCCTTTCGTCTAATGTGACCTCAAAAACAATTGCTCCTTTTCCTATAGACAAACCCCTACCCACTGTGCGCTGAGTTTTCATCGAGACACTACGGTTTAATCATATGACCTGGATTAAGGCGACCGGCAGAACAGGGACAGACAGATACAAGAAAAGATGTGTCATGCAGAGCACGATACTTGCAAATCCCGAAAACTAATTTGATCTCAGCAATAATTGGTGGTTTTAATTAAATGACAAAATTAAGCAACACTTTCTTCAAATATCAAGCTGGAATCGGCCATGAAATAAATTGGACCATTTTCAGCAATAATTCGGCCTATGTTGAACTTTTTGGCCAATGTGGACCTCAAAAATAATTGGGCTGGTAGAATCTCCGGTGACCTGAAATATAAATCCTCTTTCAATTTCAAATCAATCGACATGAAATTAGGGAATTTACAGAAATCTCACCGCAACGCTTGTTGACCTTTGGCAATGTTGAACCTATTTGGCCCAATGTTTTCCTTCAAAAACTAAATTTCGTTGTTTGAATTCAGCAATCTGACTATGAAACAATCCCTGTTCAATTTATAGTCAACGGATGGAAAATTTAAGTGCATTTTAAGACAAATTGACAAACTTGTTTTACCCTTAGACCTTTTGAACTCTCGAAACAAACAATATGCTTCTGCTCTATGACAAAACTCTACCCATGAGGTGAAGGTTTCGTGCACGATCGGTTTACGATTCTGACCTTGTAGGTGATTAGACAGGACAGACAGCCAATCCTACCAAGAAGAAAGAGAGCGTGCTGCGAGGCACATACGATGCTTCGCAAAAGCTCCATGAAACAAATTTGACGTCAAAAAATAATTGTTAGAATTTGAATTATCACCGATGAAACCCAAATATGCAACTCCTCTTCAATTTCAAGTCAATTGGATGAAATGACAATTTTAGAAATCGGACCTAATGTTTGAACCTTTGGTCGATGTTGGCCTTGATATAATACATCGGCCTGGCTCTTGAATTCCCAACAGTGAACCTGTGAACTATACAATCCATCTCAAATTTCCACAAGGATGAATGGAGCTATGAACAAATGAGAGATTTTAGAAATCCCTCATCGAAGATTGGACCTCCTGGTTATGTTACCTTCGGTCGATAGTTGACCTCTCAACCAAAAAATAAATGGCTCTGGTTGAATTTCAGTACCTGAAACTCCTATATTATCTTCTTCAAATTTCAATTCAATGCGGCAGGATGAAAAATTGAGGATTTCAGAAATCTCAACCAAAGTTGTTGACTCTTGGCCATATGTTACTTTTGGACAATTTGACCTAAAAAATAAGTTGGCTGGTTGACATGCCCAGTAAGTGATATGAACAAATCCTGTTCAATTTATAGTCCAACCAGATGAAATTGAGGATTTTAGAAATTTGACAAATATGTTGACCTTTGACCTTTTGAACTCACAAAAACAATACGCTTCTTGATTATGACAACTCTAGCAATGTGTGAAGTTTCGTGATAAGTCGGTTAGAAGTCTGCCTGTTGGCGACTAGACAGCAGACAGAATACAAGAAGGAGACGTCGTGCAGAACACGATGCTTGCAAAGTCCAGAAACAAATTTGACCTCAAATATAATTGTTGTTGAATTTAAATGACCAAATATACGAAACTCCTCCGACAAATTTCAAGTCAATGGTATGAAAATTGAACCATTTTAGAATTTCGCTATGTTTGACCTCAAAATTAATTGACTGGTTGATTCAGTGACCTGAAATTCAAATTCTTTCAAATTTTCAAACTCAATCGGATGAAAATTGCAGGATTAGAAATACCGCCTTAGTTGTTGACCCTTTGCCTAGGTTGACCTTTTGGTAGTTGCTGGCCTTAACAATAATCGGTGGTTGAATTCGTACCTAAAATATAAATCCCTCTTCAAATTTCAAAGTCAATCGGATGAAAATGAGGATTCTAGAAAATCTCACCTAAGTTGAAATTTGGCTTATGTTTATCTTTTGGTTCAATGTTGGCTTTGAAAATAATTGGCTGTTGAATTCAGTGACCTGAAATATCATCCTCTTCACAATTCTCCAAAGATCAATCGATGAAAATTGAGGATTTTTAGAAATACCGCCTCAGTCGTTGACCTTTGGCCTATTGTTGGACCTCTTTGGTCGATGTTGACGTCAAAATATTGGTTGGCTTGAATCCAGTGAACCTGAATAAACCTCCTCTTCAAAAAGTCCTATGGGATGAAAATTGAGGAATTTGAAAATTCATCAAGTTGTTGACATGCCTATAATTGACATTTTGACCTCAAAACACAATAGGCTTCTTCCTTATGACAAAACCTCTTACCAGTGGTGAAGTTTTAGTTGAAGATTCGGTATGAATCTTTGACTGTAGTCGATAAACAGACAAACAGACAGATAACAGAATTGACTGACCAATATTATTTGAAAATTTCCAATTTGTTAAGTATACAAACAAACGGACCAAATGCAATACCCTCTCGAATCCTTCGGCGAGGAAAATATCATACATATATCGTTTTTGCCTTTTCCCAATGTTGAAGAAACACTTTTGAAAATTATATATTATCGTTATCCAGAACCGGATTCAGATCTTCACCAAAACTTAATCAATTTAGTCGGCCACCACACCCAACCTGTTTCCCCCCAAGTTTCACCCGAATCTTCCCACAAATTTTTTGAGATATTGTGCTAATAGTATCGTTTTTGCACTCTCTCTCTTCTCCAATGGTGAAGAATCACTAATACATTCTAGCTAGCAGATTCCGCATATCCGGATCCTTCACCAAAATCGAATCATTCTTCCTTCTCGCACACCAAACATGTCCATTGGACGTTTCATCCGAATCCGTACACCACTTTATGAGATAGCGTTCCTATATATCATTTTTGCCCCATATCTCTCAATGGTGAAGACAATCATTAAAAAACTATCTAAAATCGGGATCCAGTTTGGATCCTTCAATTAAAATCGAATTCATTCTAGTCCAGGGCGTCACACAGCCATCTCGTCTCAGACACAAACTTTTCCCACTGCCTAAATCTCGTTCGCACACTTTTTCTGGGAGATATCCCCTGCACACAAAACAGACCAAATGAACATTTGCTCCGTTGAGGACAAGGAATTGCCGGAAAACTATTCTGTCATATCTCCATGATCTCTGAAATAAACAAAAACCTGGAAAATCAATTTGGTTCCTTGCAAGTCGATAGTGCTACGGTTATTGAGTTATGCAGCCTTAGTTTGGTCATGCATCATAACTTGGAGTCAATCGACTGAAAATGGCGATTTTATCGGCAATTTTGAAATTTTTGACCGACCACCCACCTGAACATTACGAGCCACCGCAAGAGTCTCTGGCACTCCTCGACTCAAGTCCAATCACACATGAGGCGCTTAGGCCTGTGATCACCCCAACTGAGAAAACCCTCTACCTTGGCCCTGCAGAAAATTGGAAAGGACTGAGCTACATTTTTTGGATTTTCGGTTTGAAGTCGATACGACCATTCTTTAGGCGTGATGCGGCTTACTCTGCGGACCAAAATAAGAATTTCGGTTTTTCCGGTGACCTGACCTCTCTGACCCTCAGATTCACCCAAAAACGACAAGTGTCTACAAGTTGGACCCACTCATTCGGCCGACTCTTGTACCCAGTTTGGTCAGATCGCTGAAACGGTGTGGCTGCCACAAACAACAATCGTCAATCCAACCACCCTACCAAAGGCTAAAAAACCAAACACCATACCAAAAAACAGGACAGGAACAGACAGACACAGAATGACACACACAACAACCGTCCAACCCATAAATTTGCCGAAATCCGAAGGATCCGGCAATTAACAAACGAAACAGACAGAAGAATAGGGTGAAAACACTTCCTCCACTCAGCCCGAAGGTGAAGGATGTTACACAAAGATTGGATATATGCTCCCCTTGGTCAATTCCAGAGGCTTGAAAAATGCCAGGAATGACTGTAATACTGTTACTGAAAAAGTGTTCACGCATGAGGCAATCTGTCAGACGGTTCAAGTGGAGAGCGGAGAATGAACTGCCGAAGAAACATGAGACAGAGATAAGTTTGGTGATCTGATTGGACATGCAGGGAGAAGACGCACTGAATGCTTAAATCTATCAATTGGCAAATCACCCAAGCAGTGAATTTCCATGAGGATGGATGTTGGGTCTCTATTCGTGTTTGAGTAATCATTTAGCTGCAGGATTGTATAGCAGTCTGAAATGTCTTTAAAAGGTATTAGTAAACGGGCAAGGAGAGAGTTCTATATAAATCGAGCTAGTAACAGGGCATGAAGGCCTAGCTGTCTTGTGTTCTGTGCTCAAGATATCAATGGATCTTTCAAATAAACGTTATGGAAGTGGTTGGACGATTCATGTGGCAGGATTGAATTTCACATCAGCGCTATTACATTAAAAAATGTCAATTTGTCTCATTCTTTCTGTCAGTCCGTCCGTCGTCCTCACGCTCCATAATTTCCAAAACCATGAAAACCTAGCCAGCCTCCAAAACTTTGCATGCATACACAACTAGACATCAGCAGGTAGTGCCAATGAGCTATGGCAAAAACCGCCGGTGTGCGGTTAAGCAAAACAACCCATTTTGAGGACTAGAAAAGCACACGGTAGAGCACAAAAATTCCGCCACACAATGAGTGATACCACTGAGAACACATATCCGTGCCTCATTTACATTTTGAAATATCTTGCTATGTATGCCTTTTGGCTCTCTCAATGGTGAAGAATCACTTAAAATTAAATAAACTCTAACGATCCCAATCCGCATTTGGATCTTCCAAAAATCGACACCAAATTGCCTTGTCACACACACAACCTGTTCACAAGTTTTTCCGAATCCGCTCCACAAACTTTCTTGACGGTGTTCCTGTGCATAACAGTTTAGGGCCTGATCTCTCAATGGTGAAGAATCACTTAAAAAATTTATTCAGATCCGGACTGATTTTGGATATCACAAAATTGAATAAACATTCGTCACACACCAACTCCACCACAGTTTGTCCAAATCTGTCCATAACGTTTTGAGATATCATGTTTTCTATCATTTTTCAACCCGATCTCTCAATGAATGAAGAATCATTTTGAAAAATTCGTTATTGGATACGGATCTCACCAAAAACCTAACAATTCATTCTTTGTTCACAAACCCAACCAGCCCACAAAATTTAATCCAGATTCGTTCCACTATTCTGAAGATATCCTGCACACAAACAAACAAATTGAAATTGCCGTTGAGCAAGGAATTGCCCGGAATAACTTTGTCAAATCTCCATGATCTCTGAAAAAACAAACGACCTGGAAATTCAATTTGGTTCTTATAAGTCGATTTAGTAGCGACTGTTTTTGAGTTATAGCAACTTAGTTGGTTCATGATCATAAAACTTGGAAGTACTATGGTATAATTGGTTTTTATATATTGATATTGATGACCTCTCCCCTGTATATCTTAACAAAATGATGTTTACTCTGAGACCAAAATTGATTTAGAAGATGCACATTTGGATTTGGTTAAGTCGATTACGGACCACTTTTACGCGGACGTTATGTGAATAAAGAATCGGTTTTTCGATGATGTTGACTTTTGACCATTTGACCTAGATTCACAAAAAAACGGGACAAGTGGTTAAGTTGGATCATGGCCGACATCTGTACCCAGTTTTATGAAAACGGTGTGGCTGCTACATGGTAAACAACACCACAAAACAAACAGACCAAGCCGGTATTATTGCCGAGGCCTCGATTGACCCTTTGATCTATATAACTAGTACTAAGATTATCTATCTGGTTAACCGTGATGAGCAATGTATTCTTTCGCTATATAAATGCACTCATTTTGACCTTGACCCTGACCTAAGCCAAATAGGTCACATATGTCCTGAAGTAATGTTGAGTATCTAAGACTAATTGTACTATGACAACTTTCATCGTATCTATTGTGTGTAGGATTCTCAAGGGTCCTTGTGTGTCACATCTTCCGCGACCCCGAAGATGCCAATTGACCTTTGACTCCCTGACCACTCGAAGATAGCGTCACTATTGCAAGTATGAGCTCTAAATGTTGTTAGATATAAGCTGAATAAACTTCGATTCTGAACGTTACAGTCGTTGTCACATGGCTCGAACCACCTATATGATAAGATATAGAAAAGATGAGACGCTATCATGATGAATCACTTATATTATGGGCCATACCATACCATCACTGATAACTACGTCCGTATCAATTGAGAGAACATACCGCCAAATGCAGTTGACTATCGGAAACCTCTATATGATACAGAGAGGAGTGCTGTGGCCGTGAATAAATAAATCAAATCCGGCATCAATGTTTTATGCACAACTGCATCAGTAATATTAGTTGAATTTCATGACTCTGACCATAACCCTAGGAGGAGTAGCAATTGGCGCGAAAGGCAACCAGCTCTCGTTATAATATGGTGGATAAGTGACCTAAGCAATATCGGTCAAATATGTCCTGAGCAAAGTGTAGTATAGAACTCATTGTGTGCTTGTATGGCTGAAAGGTTCATTCGGATCGATGCAGCGCACTGTCGGCAGGCTCCAGATTTCGCCAATTCGGCATACCCCCATGAGGGCGCTGCGGGTAAACGTATTCCATATTATCACAAAACCCGGAATGATTTGGTTAGAGCAATCAACCTGGTATATGACGCGATGCCAATATTTCATAAGCCTACGTGGATAATGGCCGGAAGGGATTTTGCCGTGAACGTACCCGATTTTGAAGGTTTTTCGGCTGTTTGCTAGGGAAACCAAAGCGTCCCTAGCAACCATCACAATTTTCAAAGCACTAGTATAAGCTGTACCCATCCCACCGAGTTTGGTCAAAAATCGGCCCACGTTTACTACCAATTATGCTTGATGACAAACGAACAAATATCCAAACAAACAGACAGAATTACTGACAATAAGGGTCACCTATTTCAGCGGGCACCCCAAACACGACCTGACAGCAACAGAATGACCACACACAACCGACCAAACATAATTTGCTGAAATCCAAGGATGCCGGCAATTAACAAACAGATAGACGACAGAAGGGCCTGTGAAAAATACTCCTCCACCTTCGGTGCGGTGGTAATAAGTAACAGCCTTATTTATTACCTTTTTTAAAGCCTCCTTAGGTCCCTCCCTGTCCCTCGCTGGCGGGTCTGAAGTCGCCATTTTTTGGGGCCCCGCTTCAACAATGCCATTGACTTGGAAACGGCTGCAAACATATTCTTAACCCGATAGTTTTTTTTCACATTCCTTTCACGCATATCATCGAATGCCTTATGATCATCATACCTACAAATCAGCCAGATACATTGCAATGCTGATACAACAACCAGCATTCATTCGGCCGTTATTGAATTCTGCACATGCCATAACCTCAAGAAATCATTTAATCTGAGATGAGCTTCAAAATTTGTAAACTTCTTTATTGACTTCTTTAGCAGTTCCGACTGCTAAAAACATCAGTGTCACATCTGTCCCAATTGCCAGACCGTGCTTGACATTCCGGCATCTCCGAGTGCATGGTCTTCTATATGACTGAATGATAGATCCGCTTTATCGCTTGCCAGCCAGCAGTTCCTTATCAACAGTTTCCGTTGGAGTGCGGTTGAGGGCTTAAAGCCACTGACAGTGCTCCACAATCTTCGCGCTCGTCGCTGACACATCGATTGACTCCTTGACCAAAGTTCAGCACCCCACTCAAACCATTTGTTTGTTTGTTTGCTGTTGTACACCAGCTCCTTTCCCAATTTCCATATCCAGGTGATGCGAGTGACGCCGTCCCGGGGTCGCCGAAGGGATACTCAGTTTCACTCGTGTTCTTGTTTGTTTTTTGTTTGTCCAGGGTGGATAGCCTCAGCCATCTTATGAGCTGTGAAGCTGAATATATTGGGACAAAACGTGCGAATATGTGCTTTGACAAAAACTGTGTTTATTTTTTGATTAATCAATAATTTATAATTACTGAATTATGATCACGATTTATAAATACTTATTATTTTATTTATCATCTGGGCAATATTGATGGACACCTTTGAGCTTGCCCTCGATATTATAGACAGGGACATTGACAACTGATTTGGATTATAAAATGTGTTTTGTGATTTATTGATTTGAAAATCTAATCGATTATGTTATATTCTTGTTTGTCCAGGTGATATCTCAGTCATCTTTGAGCCTCAGGAAGCTGAAATTTTGGGGACAAAAGTGAAGATGTGCTTTGGCCAATTACTATACTATTAAATATATATACTACGCATATTATATATTATATATATATATATATTATAGAATATATATATACATATATATATAATTATATATATGATTAATTACTTACTTATAATCGGGCTTATTCCTTATTTATTTTCTTCATCTGCGGCAATATCTCAGTGCATATTTGAGCGAGCAGCTAATATTTGACATGACAGCGACCAAGTGATTTGACCGCCTCCTAAGAAAAACGACCGCTCGGCGATCTGGGCCTGGTCAGTTCTTAACCGCCTGTCCACCACAGTTGGGTGGGCGATTAAACTAACCACCAGACCCATCGCAGTATCATATGTACATGTCACCACAGAAGGCATTTTGTTACACATAAACTAATTAGCATTTGTACATATACACTTCAGAGATACATTTGTACACATTCCACGTCATAAGTACATTGGGCCATTCTTTGTAAAAGCGAACCAATTTGAAAAAATCAAGGTGTATTCGTTTAGATTTTCCAATTGTATATTCACAAAGAATTGTGCCAACGTGAGATGGACAATACTGTTTTTTCAAATTTGATGACCCATTTCAGACTTCATTTGCATTAAATTAACATTCAGAATCCATTTTAATGAAGAAAACTTGTTTTTTCCCCCTACTTGGACAACCTAAAATTGACTGAACAGTTTTTTCTTCGAATATTTCAATGTTATACTCTATTCTTTTCTTAGTCAAGTCAATTCTAAAATCATTCATAAAAAATTGTTTTCATTTCAACTATTACTCTAATAAATTTAACAAGAAAATATTACTTTGGATGGTCACACACGTGACCCCAAAACAGGAAAAGGTTTATTGCCATTTGAAAACACTGCTCTGATAATGTTCATAATTTCATGTCGAAGCAAGCTCGATTGCACTATTACTTTCACCAAATATCAAGTCATTGAAGTTTAAAATTAATAATGCCCTAATTTAATGGTTACACACATGACAAGGTGGTCACATGTGTGAATTTGTGGTCACGTGTGTGACAAAAGCAAGCCATGAATGCACCCTTCTTGCGCGCATAATTGCTCCTCTTTCTGACATGATAACCCGTTTTGATCATGGTCGCCGAGTCCACTCAGGGTGATTGCAAGAATGTGCTCTGAAACAATGGTGTAATTATGTAATGAGAGTGTTTGGCAGTGC
The DNA here is from genome assembly GCA_035128595.1 of Eptatretus atami. Classification (NCBI taxonomy): domain Eukaryota; kingdom Metazoa; phylum Chordata; class Myxini; order Myxiniformes; family Myxinidae; genus Eptatretus; species Eptatretus atami. Next base: position 146,566,007 of record CM068957.1, on the reverse strand, counting down.
TGTGCATTACTTTAATCATCATCATTCTTCATCATCAATCATCATCATCATCATCATCATCATCATCATCATCATCACTTGCATGTGTAAGCCGTGTTTTCACCTAATGGCTGCTTTCCGGTATACTTTACACAGTTTTAAATGAATACAACCACTGAATGTCATTAATGGACAGAGCCATTTTTATGACTGATATAATCACTCATATTGTGTTCGAATATTGGCAACACAGAACTGCATAATATCTCATCGAAGTATTCTTTTGAAGTGTGTACTTTAAGTTGTGCAGAAATTTCAATGTTGGAAGGTTTCTTTTTAGTCATCAAATCCCATTGAAAGAATGATTAAATCATGCAAAAAATATGTGTTGTACTCTTAGATCTTCCTGATGTAGATTAAGTTAACAAAGTCTGTGTTTTCTTCACAACAAATGTGCATGAACATTCAACTCCCTTTTCTTAGAGTATTTGTGTTTATGTTATTCTTACTGTGTGTTATTTATTTCCTTCTATCATCTAAACAAGAAATAGCTCTGAATTAAAGTGATTTACTTTTGCCACACTTAACTACAATTTTCCATTTTACATTTGAAAGTTATTATTGTATTTTGTTCATGCCATATATAAGATTGGGACTTTTAATCAGCATTAATTGGTTAAATTAGCTTGATTAATTATACCACTCAATTTAACACCTGTTAACATTCAAACATTCTTGTCTTTCATTATAATTGTATATTCGACTACCCATTAATTTAATATTCAGCTTTTCCACTGACTGTTTGTACGATTCAGACCTGCTTATTATTCATATATGTGAATGTTATTTGTCCACAAAGGGTGCGAGCAAAAAGATGGCATTGCTGAGATAATTATCAAGGGAATAAAATATGCTATTACAAGATCGGTAGAGTTAAATTAAACAAGTGAAAAAATCTGTCATCAAAGAAGGTGAAAAACACTTTAAACCTATTAACAAGAACAAACTGTTTGAAAACTTTGTTTGTTAATGTTTCAGGATTTCTCAGTATGAAGTTATATTTTCTGATGTAAAATTAAACTTTTAAAGCAATACAGAAATTGATTTTTTTTTCTCTCTTTATTTCCAATGTTTTAAAAACATCACTTCGACAATATCAATAAAAAAAATCATTTGGAACATTATCAAACATGAACATGTGCCTCAATATTATCATATACAAACATCTGTACACATTCTTTATAGCATGTCACACACGTGACCAACCAAATGTCCAACATGTGACTGGACTTGATTACATAAAGTAATACACAACATACAAATCTTGTTCAGAGGATTTTTAGACTTTTTTGCGATCTTTTCTAACAAACAGAAATAAAGCATGCCCACCATAAATACTGAACATTGAAGCTTTTTAAAAATTCAAGTTTTTAAGATGCAAACTTAAGTTTAAAAAAATCTTGATTTCATGTGATATAAAACACGTGACCAGCCATATTTGATATCTGACCCCAAAACCAAACATTATCAGCCAAAAATAAATATATAAATTTACAGTTGAATAAACTTAGGACATGTATTCAATTCAAGCATACAAGAGAAAATAACACACCTTCAAGGTTTGGCACAATTAGAAGGGTTGGATTGCACCAATTCTCCCGTTTTTTTGTCACACACGTGACTAGAATTGGCCGATTTGTATACATGAACTAGTATCATTTGTACATATTTACCTCGAAGTACACCATACCTCCAATTCTGTCTCCATGTTTGCGTCACGGCGTTATCGCTTGGGCGCCCAGAGGTTTGCCCCCAGGCAATGTCGTGCGCTGGAGGATTTGTTATTTATTTATTTGACAATCGGGGCGATGTACTTTAAATGTTCCGCGATTGTTTTGAGTTTGTTTATAGCACCTACCTCTAGGTGTTTGTCACTTGACCTTCACTTACCCTGTTTTCTAGTTTTGGTATGCTCCTTATTAGCTTGGACTTCAGTTTCCTCTTACCCCCTGCTTTGTTCATTCACCAAAAGCTCATGGGCCTGAAAGACTGCAATGAAGGAGATTCCCTCTCTGTTTTGCTTCTTCTCGCATAATGACGAAAGAAAAATGAAGCACTTTAGCACAATTTCCACAGCTGCAAGGCCACTATACACATCATGACGAATCCATGTACACAGTTCATTCAGTCATATTTTTGCCCTGCAAGATGCAATCGACTTACTTTTGAAAGGTCAGATTTCCTTTCAAACATATCGTGTGATATATAACTTAAATCTATATAAATATATGTAATTGTGGACAGCTCAGCATGCTTTCGATGCCAAAGCTTGCCAGTGGGTGAAACATGTCCAGGTACATGTACGTAACCCACCAATGAAAGTTAACATTTGCATCTCCAGCACCATGTCGGCTGTAAAATGCTTATTTTACAAAACGCCAATCATTAAGCTTTGTTTACGTTTTAACGACTGCAATTGTAATATTCTGCCAGGCATTGTTTGAAGTTTCAAGTTACTTCCTCCAGGTGAGTGCTTTACTCCTCCATGGACAGAGAGGACAAAACCGCAACATAAATCATCATAATCTGCAAATCTCTCATTATCAGTCGTCAGCCATCACCACCAAAATTATGATGTCATTCACAGCAATCAAGGAAGGCATCATTTCAGGCCTTAGAACCGACAATGCTTTATTGCATAGTTTCTAATTTGGGAAAACCATTTGCAAAACAATGCAAAAGTTCCACATTCCCTCATGGAAAATAAAGGATGCAGTAGAATTCTCCAGAAGTGGTTGTGTGAATTATTATACATGTCAATAAAAGAGTCCACATGCCATCAACACAAGTTTCATAACATTTTAAAATTGTGTATTTTATTTTACAGTGCTAGGGGCACATGGGCATTTAATAACACCTTCCTCTTCCATCATAAGCCGATTATTGTACATGAGTAATTTATTGTCTACGGTAAAGTTCTGGTTGTTGGCTTAATGGTTAGGGTAGTGAGTGGGGCTTGGGATCCACGGATCCTGAGTTCAAATCCCACTCAGCTGTGAATAATACCAGGTGGGTGTTGATCTGCCTGTCATCCTTCCGCGGTCGGAAAAAATGAGATACCAGCTTTGCTTGGTATTCCTGTGTCGGCAGTGGCGGACCCGTCAGGATTGTGTCCAATAAGCCAGGAGACTTGCTGTCGGCCAGCCCCAACGCTTGCACAGAGTTATGGTTCCCAATTTGATGGATGGATTGTTAGGGTATATTGACAAGCGGTGGTTGGATAACGGGCTAGTGGCGTGCGCCGTGTAATCCGGCTACTCCGAGGCTTGGGTTGGAGGATGCGCTTGAGACGGGAGCTCTGTGCTGGGCCGTGCTATGAGAGGGGTTAGTGCAGCCGCAATCATGGCGGAAACCCAAATCCATAATCCCTTGTGTTCCGTAAGAGGCGACCACGGTTGCGTAGGCAAGGGCACGGCCGTAAAACCTGTGCCAAATCGGTATGCGGATCCATAACGGATGATCCACTGTGGCGAACCCCTAACGGGAGCAGCCGAAAGAAAAAGAAGAAGATTGACAAGAGGTGGTGGATTGGATGTTTCCATCCATGTTCAAAGGAAGTTTGTTTCCTCAGTGATTAAATATGCTCCAAATATAAAGTCTTGACAGGGGACTGCAGGTCACATTAGCCACATAAATGGTTTCGAATCCCCCACCCCTGCCCCCTCTCTTGTTATTTGTACATCCCCCTCATATGTCATATCTTTCCCCCCAAACCCATCAACTTAAGTTTCCCTTCTTTTCTCATCCAAACTTGTTCTCCACCACTGCTAAAGTCCTATTTTCATCACCTTTGCTTTCCCCGATTTAAATTATCCATCTTCATTTTTCTCAATTATATACTTATGCCTCCACTTAAGCCCCGCCTGCTGGGGCATGTCGAAATTAGGATGATCCCGAAAGAACAGGAAAATGTATTGAAATTACTCTCTTTTGAATGCTGGAGTTGAAAAGATGTTTTTAGCATCATCAATGCGAAACACACTCCCGTTGCCATTGGAGACAACCTAATGAAACAGACCTGGCCTGTACCAGTGGCTGCAGAGAAAATGATTATTGTTTAAAGCAACAGGGAATAGACATTATTTTTAAAGTGCATTATACTTATTTATCCATGACACCAAGACGCGGCACAATATACCCCTGAAAATTGTTTTTTGCTGAATTGGAAATTGTTCTTGTGTTCTGTTGATGAGGTATCAGGCCTATTAAACCTCTTTTTATCATGATTATTGTTGTAAAAAGTAGTTCTGCTTTCCACCATTAAACTGAGATATTAAAGAACAACTTATATAATTTAATAATGCCATTTCAATATGTTTTTTTTATGATATGCTCTTATGCTGTTGAAAATTATTGTCTGTGATTATGGCATCAATAATTCTTCACGAAAATAATATTGTGGTGTGGCCAATGTGTGTGTTAGTGTTATATTAGGGTTCTCTTGGATTCATGTCATCGCTGCCCCTGCCATGAACAATCTGCTTGCCGAATTTGAGAACATCCAAAACCGTCAATTGACAACAGCTTCAACCGAGGGAGCCATCATCCTGTTCACTGTGTTTCTGGTATTGGCGACATCAGTGTGGACTCTGATTTCATCAACCTCCCTTCCCTCTTCCCACCACCAAGTGAGCTGACGGGTCATCAATTGAGGGTCACTCCATGCCACTCGCTTGCTCGAGATTCTGGCACTCACAATCAACTTGGGTCGCCAATAAAAAGGTATCAAAAGTAGGCCCTTTTCGGCTTCGTCTTATTTAGCTGCCCCTGCTGAGCAACCTGACAGCGTGAAGCAGTACGACAAAGTACTCGATGTCTACACAGACGATACTACCCTTGGATCGGAAGTGGAAGAGACTCGGAGGTGGAGGGCCTCTCCTCCAATCGGCAAAGACCAAAGTCCGTGCAAAACACCTATACACAGATGTTGGTCCCCCTCGGTGGAGATGCCACCAAAGGTCGAGGATGTGTATTTCTCAGACATTCAACATGCAGATTTACCATCAGGGTGTCTGCTTGTTGGTTTGCAGAAAACTTTAATCTAATATTTCAGCCATGAAGGCACACCTGTAAAATATGCTTAAGTGATTATGAAGGCAGTTGAAGGTTTTATCTCCATCGCATTATATGAGTGATAATAACATACACTTAAAAATTAGGCATCGAAAACTGAAAAAGAGAAGCTTTAATGTTATTCCAGTTGGAGTTTCCCAATGCCGTAGGTGTGACGTTTACCGCAATGTTAGATAAATACTTCCACTCACCTGACCAAGCAAATTCATTGCCTTATTACGGGCCTCTACTTTGATTGCTGCTTTTGAGGTAAAAGAACAGACATCGACATAAGTATATCAAATTGAAACTATCATCCGTGACTTAAATAGATACAAGCAACATCATACAGCTCATAATTATCCCTCTGAATGTCGGTTTCTAGGAGGGAATGTTGTGCCTCGGCACCAGCAGGACAGCAAGAGTAAAGGCAGAGTTTGAATCATGACATTAGCTGTGATCTAAACCATTACTGTCCTCCTGTGATTCAATGACCTGATTTATTTCCTTTTGTTTTCTTTGACGTTTCTTTTGGCTCACATTTACTTCTGTTTACTTTTGATCATCCCAGGCATTTCTTTCATCTTTTCTCTAAACTGCCTGTGCTCCATAAGAGGTTCAGATATGAAGTTGAAGTTCTTTCTTTATCTTCACTTTCTAGGAAGAGCCCTCTGGTTTATTCGATGTTTTAAAACAAGCTTACTGCTCACTCTGGAAATAACATTTCTACAACCTTAGCCCGAATCTAGTAACAATTTGCATTCAACGTTGGTTGCTCTTTGGGTTGTGGTTGCCATTACCAATGAGCCTGACCTGCTCGGTTGATCTACCAACGTCCAACGGCACCACTTTAATCTCAGTTCTATCTTCAGGTGTTATCTGCCGGAATTGTACGAAACAGACCTTTGATGAAACAGGGTAATCGATCGGGTGGACTCCTTTCTTGATGTACGTTGCATCATTATTCTCTCATGTGCCGGTATAACCGTTGCTCTAATCAATTATGTTTGGGCAACAAGGGAAAAACTAATCTGTTCACCAGAGATGCGCACATTTTCTCATTTATGGGTTTTTTGTGAATCCACAATTATGACACTTGTTAAAAATTAGTGCAGAGATCCACAACAATGCCAGAAAACCACAATAGGATAACCATTCTGAATAATTATTTATCTGAGAAGTATAGGCCCAGGAGAAAGGAACATGTTAAGTCTTGGAAGCCTTTCAAGCAGACAAGTGCCTTTCATGGGGGGTTTTAATTTTTTTCTGAGGAGAGTATATTATGGCTTGCGTCCATATGTCCTGACTTGTCACAGCCCAAAGGGACATTCTGTGCGGTGGAAACCTGGATTTCATGAAGCTTGATTCTCAAGCTAAAATCTCAAGATGGTTGTATTCCTGTTGTTTTTGCATTTTGCGATGTCTGCATTATTGTCACTTGTATGGACCCAACTACACTCGGTTCAATAAGGCTTTCATCAAGTGCTGCATTACAAAAAATTCATAAACAACATCTTCTCATTAGTCCTAGTTGCTCAGCTACTATAAAATTGATGAACAAGGATTGGAGTATTGGCTTTTGCTGAACATAGCAGCAATTAAATGAAATAATATTCAGTGAATGTGAACAAAACGACGAAAAAGTGTGTGTGTGGTGTTTTGTGGTTGTTTTTCCGTATGCCGTTTTCAGAAGGTAGACAATAGAGTCCTTCCCAGGTCTCGAAGTATCCACCTCCATTTGGTAAAGGTCACCATTCATGACCAAGCTGTGAAGTGTTGTGTGGCGTGCGTGCGTTACCTGCTTACGTACGCACGACGTATACTGTACTTTGAAGAGCTGAATATGCAAAATGCTGTATATTGCCCCCATTTTGGCCATTTTGAGGAATATCAGTCATATTTTAACTGCATGCAGCCTCATTAGCTCCCCATTGGATCGAGGTCCAAAATGGGGGCTTTAGTGGATTTGGCTCCTCTATTTCCTGGTCCTGTTGCATGCACTGTTACATGTGTCGCGTGCTGCAACTATATTCGGGACATGTTATAGACCATTTCAATTTCGTACTTTGGCACTCAGCCAACACATGATGGTGTTCATATGCACTCATTTTTTTCCTCTGACGACTCCAAGTGTCCGACTGGCAGCCATTTTAGTTGTTAAAAAAAAAAACCCTGATGTTTGCCACACTTCCTCAACCATTTTATCCCAAGGCAGCATTTACTATGTTGTTCCAAACTAGGACACACAGATGAGGAATGATTTTTCTACATACGGTTTAGTATATGACACATCATTCTTTTTTCGAGATCATCGATCAAAGATGGCCGCTCTTGGCGGCCCATTTTATTTTACTTAAAACGTGTTCCCAACCATTTCTTCCGAAATTCATGGTCCGATTTTGTTCAAACTTGCAAAAGCACCAGGTAGATGATGGCGTACACGTCCCGTACTTTATGTTGCAATCTGATCAAAAGAATGGCCGACTGGTAGACTGGCGGCCATTTTACTGAACATTAATATGGCTCACCCTTTAACTCTGTACGAAAATTACTAAAACAACGGGGCCGATGACATTTGATGTCTTTTTTACTTGTTAAAACTGATTATGGCAATTCAAAAGAGGGGCTTACTTATATAATCTACCAAGAAAAAGGTAAAATAAAATAAAATAAGAAAAAAAAAACAGTGATGAAATCTTCTAATTACAAAAGAAATCAACCAAGTAGGAATGACACTACATTACTTATGCCACAATCCTTCATAATTACCGTCAAACATCTTTTGACATTTTGACTTTTGTGTGCGGATTCTTGCATCACACACTTCGAACCATTGTATAGATAGGTTGACTAATCATGAAGTGCAAACACCAGGGTGTCAATTTATAGCTTGGTTTGGGAATGAACTTCAGGAGCAGCGCAGAGGGCAAGCACAGATACCTTGGGCATCTGCTAGCCATGTTGAGCACTTTTCCCTGCTATTTGATAAACCGTGATTGCACCACCACATCTCCCCCCCTCCTTTACCTGCAGAAACATGATCTCACTCTCTCTGATGTACCATACTCTCCATGGGAGTGTCGGTGCCACCGCAGCAGCTTCCTGAGCTCGGGTATACTGGAGGTGTACCGTTGTGCTTCCCGGCAAGTCGTTATGGGAGAAATTTGGTCAGAGTGTCAATGATAGGCTCCCTACTCGTCGTTGAAGGACACCGTGGGTTATTTAATATCCCCAAACTAATGCTGGCAGACAGACTCAAGTTTAAACATTCATCGAGCGATGCGCACACACATTGATGAATCACCCTGCCTGTGAAAACCACACGGTTATTACAGCTTATAGCTCTCAGGATCTCAAACCCAGGACAAGATACGCTTGGAGAGTGAGTATGCAACCTCACGGTCATCTGCCAGCCCCAAATCACTATTAGCTGTTTAAGGTGAATGGAGGCAATGAAAGGTGACATGAACACGAAACATATGCGTGCTTCTCGAAAGCAAAATATAGTCATACGGGCATATTTCATCTGATGACGAAAACTGAACGTGCTTGAATCAAATGCCATGCAAATCATCTACTGATGCATGCAGTAATGAATAAATGGTTTCACTATGACGTCAAAACCAATTCTTGAAGCAAGCAAACTGACATCCATATAGATTCACTCATTGAAATTAATATCCGCACATAGCTCATCTGTACCATTTTTGTTGTTCCCCTGACACTCAGTCTCATACAGTATATGTTGGCAAATCATGTTTGCAAGGCAAATAAATAGATGACACCCCCCACCGCAACTACCTTCGACCTGCTGCTAGTTAAGTTTAACTAAATCTATACAAATAAATGTCATGTGTGTTGTGTGTGTGGCGTGCGTGTGTGTTGTGTCGTTGTTGTCCACAACTCCAAAACCATGGAACGAGCAGCCTGAAACTTTTGCATGCATTACCAATGAACTCCAAGGAAGTGCAAGATGTGAAAATTGTGTGTTTGGTGTTAATAGACACCCCCTTTTGAAGGAGATAACTTAACGCCTTATTTATTGATGATCCTTTATACAGGTGCAACCTCGGTCACCGCTCTCTATGGATCTTAAGGGCATCTATCCTGCGGTTACCTCACTGGGTCTGAAGCCGCATATATATTTTGGGCCTGCCAACCATGTCATGACCTAGAACAGCCGCAATTTGATAATTGAATGATAGTCTTTTTTTTCTCACTTTCGTCACTCTTATTTTACCCAATTCCTTGTTCATCATCACCTAAATAATCTATGGGTACATTGCAATGCTTATAAACGTGGCTTTATTCATTTCCACCCATTAGATAACCTCGAGAAATCTTCTTAAAACTAAGAAGACTGCAAAGTTGAAGTTCCAGTTTGAAAACCATAGAGCACAGTTCTGACAATAAAAAGTGGTCATTTGTCGATTCGGACAATGCTTTTGGCATTTCCAGGTCATGGGTATGTATCGAACGCAATGGTAATCGCCTTACCAGGCAGGGTGCCCATTGGAGTGCTTCCTTCAATGCTTTAAGCCACTTCGATCCGCCCAACATCGATGCGGTACAGTTGTGCCGACGGGATGTACAGTCGACAGTTACTGCAGGTAAGAGTGTTTGTGTATGCAAGTGCACATGACGTGCTTATATATGGGAGATTTGGATCTTTTCGGGTCTCTCCGTGGTACGCTGTGTGCATGACATGCCTGTTACGGGTCCATGGGTGGAAAAGTTTCGTCATCGAGTATCTTATGGAGGATTTCATCAGGTTTTTCTTTGTCCTCTTGAACCATTTCGAAAGCACTTGGTTTTTGCGATTTGCCTTACAAGGTGATATGTTTTCTCTTCTGTGGAGTTTCACAGCAAAACTATTATTTGATAACACCCGATTTCCAAGCCGTTTGCAAATATAAGTAATTTGGTTTCGTAAATTACCGAGCCAAAATTGTTTCCACCCGTCACACACAGCTGTTTATTCGAAGCGTTATGTTTGTGAGGCATTCCTGAATTGTCTCCGTCAATGTAACTGTTTTTCAGTAAAGCTTACTCAAGGTTTTTGGGTTATATCCAGTACGTAGCTGAACAGCGGTAATCACACTGACTTCCATTCTGCCGATTCCTGAAAAATTGGCCGATATCGGCCAAACACGAGTTGGGTGTGTGTGTGTTGTGTTTGTGTGTTGTTTTGTTATAAAGTCATAACATTTCTCTCTGCTAACTCCCCTATCCCACCCCTTCTCTTGTCTTTTTTCCCATCCTTGCCGAGCCCCTCCCAATACAGTGCAGCACCCCCTCCCACACCTCTCTCCACTCTCCCCACCCCCTCTCTGTTTTGTCTCTGGATTGTATCCGGACGTTACGTGTCTGGATGGTCCCGTTATGTCCAGGCGGTGTTTATATCTCGTACACGTTCCAGCGAACGGCGAAGTTTGTCTCCAGGCCTGTGAATCGGCCATGTTTGTCCAGACGGAGCAGTCTTGTCTCTGGACAGCTTTGGCCTCCGAGTGTCCGCTGTGGTCGCTTGTCCGAATCGTGTCTGAAGCGTGTGTTGTCTCCGGATGTGTTATTTCCGGACATGTTCGGCGCAGTGCTTGTCCTCAGTGGCCCGGTACTTCTCATAGTTCTTTGACCTGATCATAGAAAATGGATTTCAGACACTCTATTTTGTTTTCATCTTCACTGTTATTCTGTGCAGGAAATCATTTTGATGAGATGGTATGATTCGTAATTAAGCATCACTTGCCTTCCATTCCTCTCACCTCTCGCGCCTTCCCTTCACCCACCCTCCTCCACTCTCCCTCCCTCCTCCTCCCCTGCTATTTTCCCTCCCTTTCTTCCTCCCCCCTCTCTCTTCCCCCACCATCTCTCTTCCCTCTTCTTTTATCTCCCCCCTCCTGCACTCCCATCAGGGAAGTGACTCGTTTGGTATTTGCTCGCTCTAAATAATGTTCTAAACACCATGAGTGAGAAAACGTGCTCAGAAATTATTCAGAATTCACGCTATCCTCAATTTGGTATTTGGCCCAACATGTAATCTCTCCCAACTAGACTGGAAAACACAATTGGGTAACACCCAATCAATATAACAGATGAGAAAAGGTCAAATAGAAAAGGTCGTCTTCCTATTCGCCCTATTGCTTCACCTGTCCTGTGTAAAATTAATGTAAAAGATTCGTCAATAGTGTTCAGTTGAAATACAAACAAAACAAACAGGTTGCCTGTAAAATTTGCAAAGGGGATTATGAAAGGACATGGAAGCCTAATCATCTTGCTACCTTGGTGGCTTGGCTGGTGATATACAGGAAAACCCCAAATAATTCAGAAATTGTGCTTGAAATCTTCCCAGATCTTCAAAGGCTGAGGATATGGTTTGGGAAGGAGGGTTTGATATTGGTAGGAGTGTAGGACAACGATTTGGGTTATGAGCCTATTTGTGGTTGATTAAGAGATATGTATTTGTATGGAACAATTTCAGGTGAGAATTAATCAAACTTGTCTTCTCCATTCAAACTCAACAATTAATTCCTTAAGGGCAACAGCATCCAGTGGAACTCTTTTCAATATAATGAACAATGTAGGCCTCCATTCTTTATTTGAGAGTGAGTCTGGTTTCCTTATTTCTTTTTTTTTTTATAATAGATTATATTGCGAAATGTGGAAGTCTGGGTCGGAATTAAAATTTACACAACCAAACCTCAAGCAGATATCCATAAGGTGGAAAGCAATGGGCCCCAAATGGGATTCCAAATTTTCCAGAATAAGAGTATCGTAATGTTCACAATTCAGATGGTTCACAATTTAGAAAGATTTAACACCGAGCGGTGACAAGTCAATAGCTATATGTCTCATAATTACCTACAAAGCTACATTTTCAGGATATAAATATGAGGAAAAGGTAAACTTGAGGCTATATAAAAAAACACATGAAAGATTGTGTAAGGCGTACCATTAAATTAGAAGGTAAAGTACAACATGTGGAGACAACAATGAAAGTAATATATAGACTTTCTATTCATTCACACCTAAAAACGATGCAGTGAGGCTATTATTGATATGGGGAAAAACGAATTGCGATTAAAACAAAACATCACCAGTTATCACAAATTTAAAGACGGGTGTATGTTCTGGAACTTTAGACCATTCTGTTCAGCTCTTGAAAGAGCTAGGAGAATGGCCTTTTACAACTGAGATGGGAGGCTAATAATGGAGATTTACTAAAGTATGTTCTGCCCATGATAAACCATCCGGGAAAGACTCGTTGTAAACCATTAGATATGAATGAGCCGGGAAAATGCAGAGATCTCGCTCGGGTCGTTTGAGCTTCTTTTCGTGATGGAATCTGTTTGTAAAAGTGTAAAGTACTTACACTTACTTTTTGCATATACGTATGTATTATTCCTTGGTGTTTTTTGACATGAACAGACACCCATGTTTGTGTTGCTTTTGTTGAATTTTTTTGCTGTAAAATCGTTTGCATTTGTTTTTATGGAGTGTGCTTTTTCTGGTGTTTTGATAATTTTATAATAAAAGTATACAAAAGTCAAGTCTCTCTCTCTCTCTCTCTCTCTCTCTCTCTCTCTCTCTCTCTCTCTCTCTTTTCCCCTCTCTTTCCCCTCTCTTTCTCCTCTCTTTCCCCCTCTTTCCCCTCTCTTTCTCTCTCTTTCCCCTCTCTTTCCCTCTCTCTTTCCTCTCTTCCCCCCTCTTTCCCCTCTCTTCCCTCTGTTTCTGTCTTCTGGACGTTGTTTGTCTGACTTTGGTTATCTCTATATGTGTCTGGATGGTGGTTAGTCCGGGCAGAGTTTATTCCGGACATGTCCTGGTTGGGAGTTCTGTCTTGGACATGTCGGTAGGAGTTTGTCTCAGGGACTTGTCCGGATGGGACTTTGTCTCCGGATGTATCTGGATGGAGGTTTGTCTCCGGATGGTCTGGATAGGAGTTTGTCTCCGGAAATGTCTGGATGGGAGTTTGGCTCTGGACATGTTCAGATGGGAGTTTGTCTCTGGATGAGTCTGGGCAGTGTTATGTCTGGTGGTATTTATAGTATGACGGGTTGAAAATGGATTTCACACATGTTTTTTGTTTCCATCTTATTGTTTTATTCTATGGCAGAATCATTTTGATGAGACGGTATGAATCGTAATTAATGCTCCCACCCACGTCTGCCTTCCCTTCCCTCCTTCGCTCTACCTCTCACTTCCTTCCCCCCCCCCCCCCCCTTTCCTCACTCTCCCTCCCTCCTCACTCTCCCTCCCTCCTACTCCCCCTCTCTCTTCCCCCTCCTCTCCCCTCTCTCTTTCCCCCTCCCTCCTCTCTCTCTCTCTCCCCTCCCTTCTCTTTTCCCTCCTACTCTCTCTTTTCCCTCTCTACTCTCTCTTTTCCCCTCCCTCCTTTCTCTTCCCCTCTATCTCCTCACTTTCCCTCCACCCCTCTCTATCACCCCCTCTTTTTATTCCCCCTTCTCATTGTTCCCATCAGCGAAGTGATGGGTGGTGTTTGTTTGTATATAATGATTGTGTTATCACTTTGTATGTTATTAACCTCCGCCATCGAAGATGAACGGAGATTACTGTTTTCATCCCTGTTGTCTTGGCTATGTTGTTTTGAACGTATACGAAAACTCTGGACGGATTTCGACGAAACTTGGTGGGGATTAGGTATGTCCAAGGATCATGCCATTGCGTTTTGGACTTGCGTCCAAAGTCCAATATGGCCGCTATGCGGCCATTTTGAAAAACTATTTGAATTTTTTTTTGCATTTCTCCATTTTTAAGTGATTTCCAACCCCCCCCCCCCAAAAAAATTGTTAGAGAAAAAAACTTAGAAAATTTTGCAACTTTTTTTTCAACACAAATTTCGATTTTTTTTTGCATTTCTAATGTTATAAGTGATCCAACAAAAACATGCCAAAATTATAATTACGGCTGATTTTGGAACTTCAGGTGGATATACCCACGTAAAATCAATTTCTGTCTCAGAGGAATTATTTGACGAATAATTGAGTATTAAAGTTAAAATAAAGGAAAGTTGCAAATATCTGTGAGCATGTGACGTCAAATTGAATGAATAGGATATCAGGTTCACTTAGAGTGACCTAGCAGTATTGGCGGCGGAGGTTTTGCACTCTACCGAGTGCTCCCCCTCTAGTTTAAATTTTTAATGGCACCTTGTACATTAAGACGATAAGATGTCCAACAGAATAGTGCAGAAGGTTCAATTTCATGACAAACACTTAACTATCAGCCATTTAGTCTGTGTTTGATTTGATTTTTAACCCTAGGATTGGCACTTTGAGTTGGGGTGTTGCATCAATACATGTGTATGCCGTCCCTCAAATTGACTTTAAACTGGGCATGCCATCTGCCAGCATTAGTTGATGGACATTGAAGATCCCACGGTGTATTTTAAGAAGAGGAGGCGAGTTATCGCCACACTCTGAATAAATTATAAATTACTGACACCTCCAATGGAACGTCAGAACTGGTCTACCAGTCTGTGAAAACTCACAGATCGACCCTGCAGGAAGACAAGAATATTTGTGGTCTTTGAAGAAGTCAGTGGTTTCACAAACGTTTTTGAGGCATTTTGCAGTTAATCGATTAACTAAGAGAGAGAACATGATAAATTATAGATGAATCATGAATATAGAATTGTTCTATAATGTTTTAATTTCGATTTTAAAAACTGTGACATAGAAAACTAGAAGGGCACTCGGTAGAGTGAAGACCTCCGCCACGTAATGCCTGATCCATGAGAACATATTGGGCCCAATACATTTTTGAATAAGAAAAAAAGCAATCAGAGATCGCAAACCCTCACCAGGACTTCTTTTGAGTGGTGTATTTTTTATAGGTTTTCAGGTAAATCCAAGATGGCTGCCAAACCAGGTGACCTATGACATCATATTGTGACTCTTTTATTCCACATGGATAGGTGGTCATATGTGTAAAGTTTCGCCTCGATTTTTTCAGCCATTTCAGAGAAGATTTTTGAAGATT
>CM068957.1:146528460-146544891 GCA_035128595.1 Eptatretus atami | reverse complement strand
GAATGCTCAATGGCCCTCGGACACCCAAGTTTGAGAGGGTCACCATTTGGAAACTATAAGATATAGAAAAAAATGGACGTCATATAGCGGATAGAGAATCACCTTAAGATTATGCATACCAAATCTCATCGAGTTCCATCTACTGATAACTTTACTCAAGAGGTCATCAATATTGAATGAGAGAGTACCGCAAATGCAGTTTGATATCGGAAATCCCCAAAGTTCGAGGGTGCTGTGGGTGAACAAAGATATAATCGAAAATCCGGCTCGATGTTTTATGCACAATGTATTCCAGATGATTAGTGTGAATTTTCATGACCATCTGACCAATACCCTGAGGAGTAGCATTTGGCGCGAAAGCACATCCAGCTCTCGCATATTATCGATTTTTGCCCTTTGACCCTGACCTAAGCATATCGGTCAATATGTCCTGAGGCAAAGTTGTAAGAACTCATTGTGTGCTATGAACCTGCAAAGTTTCATTCGGATCGATGCACTCACCTGGTCGCTAGGGGCCTTCAATTTTCGCCAATTTCGGGCATACCCATTGTAGGGGGCGCTGCGGGTAAACTATTCCATATATCACAAAAAACCGGAATATATTTGTAGAGCATCACCTGTAGATGACGCATGCCAAATTTCATAAGCCTACGTGGGATAATGGCTTTCGGAATTGATTTTGCGTGACAGTACGATTTTGAAGGTTTTTCGGCTGTTGCTAGGGAACCAAAGCGTCCCTAGCAACCATCACAATTCAAAGCACTAGGTCATAAGCTGTACCTACCACCCGAGTTTGGTCAAATCGGCCCACGTTTACTACCATTATGCTTGACTGACAAACGAACAAATATCCAAACAAACAGACAGAATTACTGACAATAAGGGTCACCTATTTCAGCGACCCAACAGACCGACAGGCACAGAATGACACACACAACCGACCAACATAATTGCTGAAATCCAAAGGATGCCGGCAATTAACAAACAGATAGACCGACAGAAAGGGGTGAAAACATAACCTCCTTCCACCTTCGGTGGCGGTGGTAATAAGTAACAGCCTTATTTAATTACCTTTTTTAAAGGCTCATCCTTAGTCACCTCCCTGTCCCTCGCTGGGGTCTGAATTCGCCATTTTTTGGGCCCGCTCAACAATGCCTTGACTTGGAACAGGCTGCAACTATTTCTTAACGATAGTTTTTTTTTCACATTCCTCACGCATATCATCGAATGCCTGATCATCATACCTACAAATCAGCAGATACATTGCAATGCTGATAAACACCAGCATTCATGGCGTTATTGAATTTCTGCACATGCCATAACCTCAAGAATCATTTAATCTGAGATGAGTTTCAAAATGTAAACTTCTTTATTGACTTCTTTAGCAGTTCCGACTGCTAAAAACATAGTGTCAATCTGTCCAATTCAGACCGTGCTTGACATTCCGGGCATCTCCGAGTGCATGGTCTTCATATGACTGATGAGTGATCGCTAATCGCTTGCCAAGCCAGCAGTTCCTTATCAACAGTTTCGTTGGAGTGCTGGCTTGAGGGCTTAAGCCACTTGACAAGTGCTCCACAATATTCGCGCTGTCGCTGAACACATCGATTGACTTGAACAAAGTTCAGCACCCACTCAAATCCATTTGTTTGTTTGTTTGCTTGTTGTACACCACTCCTTCCCAATTCCATATCCAGGTGATGCATGACGCCGTCCCCGGGCGCCGAAGGGAGTACTCAGTTTTCACTCAGTGTTCTTGTTTGTTTGTTTGTTTGTCCGGGTGATAGCTCAGCCATCTTTTGAGCTAGGAAGCTGATATTTGGGGACAAAAGTGAATATGTGCTTTGACAAAAACTGTGTTTTATTTTTTGATTAATCAAATAATTTATTAATTACTGAATTATTATCGATTTATTAATTACTTATGTATTTTATTTATCATCTGGGCAATATCTGAGGCACCTTTTGAGCTTGGAAGCTGATATATAGACAGGACATTGACCAACTGATTTGGATATAAAATGTGTTTTTGATTTATTGATTGAAAAATTAATCGATTATGTATATTCTTGTTTGTCCAGGTGATATCTCAGTCATCCTTTGAGCTAGGAAGCTGAAATTTGGGGACAAAAGTGAAGATGTGCTTTGGCAATATATATATATATATATATATATATATATATATATATATATATATATATATATATATATATATATATATATATATATATATGCATATATATATAATTATATATATTTGATATTACTTACTTATAATCGGCTTAATTCCTTATTTATTTTCTTTCTCATCTGGGCAATATCTCAGGCATATTTTGAGCGAGCAAGCTAATATTTGGACATGACAGCGACCAAGTGATTTGACCGCCTCCTAAGAAAAACCGCTCGGCGATCTGGGCCTGGTCAGTCTTAACCGCCTGTCCACCACAGTTGGGTCGGGGGGGATTAAACTAACCACCAGACCCATGACAGTATCATATGTACATGTTCACCACAGAAGTGCATTTGTACACATAAACTAATTAGCATTTGTACATATACACCTCAGAGATACATTTGTACACATTCACGTCATAAGTACATTTGGGCCATTCTTTGTAAAGCGAACCAAATTTGAAAAAAATCAAGTTATTCGTTAGATTTTCAATTGTATATTCACAAAGAATTGTGTCCAACGTGAGATGGACAATACTGTTTTTTTCAAATTGATGACCCATTCAGACTCATTTGCATAAATTAACATCAGAATCCATTTTAATGAAGAAAACTTGTTTTTTCCCCTACATTGGACAAGCCTAAAATTGGACTGAACAGTTTTTTTTCTTCGATATTTCAATGTTACATTATTCTTTTCTTAGTCAATTCTAAAATATTTCATAAAAAATTGTATTCATTCAAACATTATCTAATAATTAACAGAAAATTTATTAACTTTGAATGTCACACACGTGACCCCAAAACAGGAAAAGTTTATGCCATTTGAAAACCACTGCTCTGATAATGTTCATATTTCATGTCGAAAGCTAGCTTCGATGCATATTACTTTCCACCAAATATCAAGTCATTGAAGTTTTAAAATTAAATAATGCCCTAATTAAATGGTTACACACATGACCAAGTGGTCACATGTGTGACATTTGTGGTCACGTGTGTGACAAAGCAAGCCATGAATGCACCCTTTTTGCGCGCATAATTGCTCCTCTTTCTGACATGATAACCCTGTTTTGATCATGGTGGAGTCCACTCAGTGATTGCAAGAATGTGCTCTGAAACAATGGTGTAATTGCATGTAATGAGAGTGTTTGGCAGTTGGCTGTAGCATATACTTTAATCATCATCATCATCATCATCATCATCATCATCATCATCATCATCATCATCATCATCATCATCACCACTTGCATGTGTAAGCCGTGTTTCACCTAATGGCTGCTTTCCGGATACTTTACACAGTTTAAATGAAATACAACACACTGAATGTCATTAATGACAGAGCCATTTTTATGACTGATTAATCACTCATTTGTGTTCGAATATTGGCAACACAGAACTACATAATATCTCCTATCGACAGTTAGTTCTTTTGAAGTGGTGTACTGTAAGTTGTGCAGAAATTTTCAATGTTTGGAAGGTTCTTTTTAGTCATCAAATCCATTGAAGAATGATTAAATCATGCAAAAATATGTGTGTACATCTTAGATCTTCCTTGATGTAGATTAAGTAACAAAGTCTGTGTTTTCTTTCACAACAAATGTGCATTGAACATTCAACTCCCTTTTCTTGATGATTTTTTGTTTATGTTATTCTTACATGTGTGTTATTTATTCCTTCTATCATCTAAACAAGAAATAGCTCTGAATTAAAAGTGATTATACTTTTGGCACACTTAACTACAATTTTCCATCTTTACATTGAAAGTTATTTTGTATTTTGTTCATGCCATAGATATAAGATATGGGACTTTATCAGCATTAATTGGTTAATTAGCTTGATTAATTATACCACCTCAATTTAACACCTGTAACATTCAAAACATTCTTGTCTTCAATATAATTGTAATCACTACCCATTAATTTAATATTCAGCTTTTCCACTGTTTACTTGTTTGTACGATCCAGACCTGCTTATTATCATATATGTGAATGTATTTGTCCACAAGGTGAGCAAAAAGATGCATTGCTGAGATAATTATCAAGGATATAAAATATGCTTTACAAGATGGTAGAGTAAATAAACAAGTGAAAAAATCTGTCATCAAAGAAGGTGAAAACACTTTAAACCTATTAACAAGAACAAACTTTGAAAACTTTGTTTGTTAATTTCAGATTTCTCAGTATGGAAGTTATATTTCTTGATGTAAATAAACTTTAAAGCAAATACAAGAAATTGATTTTTTTTTCTCTCTTTATTTCCAATGTTTAAAAACATCACTCTCGACAATATCAATAAAAAAAATCATTTGGAACAATTATCAAACATGAAACATGTGCTCAATATTATCAATATACACAACATCTGTACACATTACCTATAGCATGTCACACACGTGACCAACCAAATGTCACACATGTGACTGGACTTCATTACATAAAGTAATACACAACAAAAATCTTGTCAGAGGTTTATTAGATTTTTTGCGATTTTTCTAACAAACAGAAATATAAAGCATGCCCACCATAAATATGAACATTGAAGCTTTTAAAAATTCACAGTTTTTAAGATGAAACTAAGGTTTAAAAAAATCTGATTTCATGTGATATAAAACACGTGACCAGCAATATTTGATATCTGACCCCAAACAAACATTATCAGCAAAAATAAATATATAAATGTTACAGTTGATAAACTTAGACATGTATAAGTCATGCATACAAGAGAAAATAACACACCTTCAAGGTTTGCACAATTAGAAGGGTTGGATTGCACCAATTTCCCTTTTTTTGTCACACACGTGACTAAGAATGGCCCATTTGTATACATGAACTAGTATCATTTGTACATATTTACCTCGGAAGTACACCACTCCCTCCCAATTCTGTCTCCATGTGCTTCACGGCGGTATCGCTGGGCGCCAGAGGTGCCCCGGCAATGTCGTGCGCTGGAGGATTTGTTATTTATTTATTTGACATGGGGGCGATGTACTTTAAATGTTCCGCTACTTGTTTTGAGTTTGTTTATAGCAACCATTACCTCTAGGTGTTTGTCATTGACCTTCACTTGTTTTCTAGTTTTGGATGCTCCTTATTAGCTTGACTTCAGTTTCCTCTTACCCCCTGCTGTTCTTCACCAAAAGCTCATGGGCTGAATAGACCTGGCAATGAAGGATGATTTCCCTCTCTTGTTTTGCTTTTCTCGCATAATGACGAAGAAAAATGGAAAAGCACTTTAGCACAATTTCCACAGCTGCAAGGCCATATACACATCAATGACTGAATCCATGTACACAGTTCATTCAGTCATTTATTTTTGCCCTGCAAGATGCAATCGACTACTTTTGAAGGTCAGATTTCCTTTCAAACATATCGTGTGATATATACCCTTAAATCTATATAAATATATGTAATTGTGGACAGCTAGCATGCTTTCATGCCCAAAGCTGCCAGTGGGTGAAACATGTCAGGTACATGTATGTAACCACAATGGAGTAAACATTTGCATCTCCAGCACCATGTCGGCTGTAATGTATTTTACAAAACGCCATCTTAAGCTTTGTACGTTTTAACGACTGCAATGTATATTCTGCCAGGCATTGTTTGAAGTTTCAAGGATTACTCCTCCAAGGTAGTGCTTTACTCCTCCATGGACAGAGAGGCAAAACACGCAAATAAATCCATCATAATCTGCAAATCCTCTCATTATCAGTCGATCAGCATCACCCCAAAATATGATGTCATTCACAGCAATCAAGGTGGATCATTTCGGCCTTTAGAACCGACAATGCTTTATTGCATAGTTTCTAATTGGAAACCATTTGCAAACAACTGCAAAGTTCCACATTCCCTCATGGGGAAAATAAAGGATGAGTAGAATTCTCCATAAGTGGTTGGTGAATTATTACATGTCAAATAAAAGTCCACATGCCATCAACACAAGTCATAACATTTTAAATTGTGTATTTTATTTACAGTGCTAGGGGCACATGGCATTTAATAACACCTTTCCATTCCTTCATCATAAGCCATTATTGTAATGAGTAATTATTGTTAAGGTAAGTCTGGTGTTGGCTTAATGGTTAGGGTAGTGAGTGGGCTTGGGATCCACGGATCCTGAGTTCAAATCCCACTCAGCTGTTGAATTAATACCAGGTGGGGTTGATTCTGCCTGTCATCCTTCCGCGGTCGGAAAAATGAGTACCAGCTTGCTGGTATCCTGTGTCGGAGTGGCGACCCGTCCAGGATTGTGTCCAATAGCCAAGGAGACTGCTTCGGCAGCACCAACGCTCTGCACAGAGTATGGTCCCAATGGATGGATGGATTGTTAAGGATGTATATTGACAAGCGGTGGTTGGATACTGGGCGTAGTGGCGTGCGCCTGTAATCCGGCTACTCCGAGGCTTGGGTTGGAGGATCGCTTGAGGACGGGAGCTCTGTGCTGGGCCGTGCTATGAGAGGGTGTAGGGCAGCCCGCAATCATGGCGAAACCCAATCCATATCCCTGTGTCGTAAGAGGCGACCAGGGTTGCGTCAGGAAGGGCATCCGGCATAAAACCTGTGCCAAATCGGTATGCGGATCATAACGGATGATCCACTGTGGCGACCCCTAACGGGAGCAGCCGAAAGAAAAAGAAGAAGATTGACAAGAGGTGGTTGGATTGTGATGGTTTCCATCATGTCAAAGGAAGTTGTTTCCTTCAAGTGATAAATATGCTCCAAATATAAGTCTTGACAGGGACTGCAGTCACATTAGCCACATAAATGGTTGAAGTCCCCCACCCCTGCCCCCTCTTCTGTATTTGTACATCCCCTCATATGTACAGATATCTTTCCCCCCCAACCCATCAACTTAATTTCCCTTCTCTTTCTCATCCAAACTTGTTCTCCACCACTGCTAAAGTCTATTGTCATCACCTTTGCTTCCCCGATTAATTATCCATCTTCATTTTCTCAATTATATACTTATGCCTCCACTTAGCCCCGCCTGCTGGGCATGTCGAAATTAGGATGATCCCGAAGAACAGGAAATGTATTGAAATTACTCTCTTTGAATGCTGGAGTTGAAAATGATTTTTAGCATCATCAATGCGAACACACATCCCGTTGCATTGTAGACAACCTAATGAACATGACCTTGTACCAGTGGCTGCAGAGAAATGATTATTGTAAAGCAACAGGGAATAAGACATTATTTTAAAGTGCATTAGTACTTTTTATCATGATCACCAACTACGCGGCACAATTACCCTGAAAATTGTTTTTCGTGAATGTGGAAATGTGTTCTTGTGTTCTGTGACTGAGGTATCAGGCCTATAAACCTCTTTTTTCATGATATGTTGTAAAAGTAGTTCTGCTTTCCACATTAAACTGAGATATTAAAGAACAATATATATTTAATAATGCCATTCAAATATGTTTTTTTTATGATTATGACTCTTATGCATGTTGAAATTATTGTCTGTGATTATGGCATCAATCATTCTTCACGAAAATAATATTGTGTGTGCATGTGTGTGTTAGTGTTATATTAGGTTCTCTTGGATTCATCTCATCGCTGCCCCTGCATGACAATCTGCCTTGCCGAATGAGAACATCAAACCGTCAATTGACAACAGTTCAACCGAGGGAGCCATCATCCGTGTTCACGTGTTTCTGGTATTGGCAGTCATCAGTGTGGACTCTGATTCATCACCTCCCTTCCCTCTTCCCCACCACCAAGTGAGCTGACGGGTCATCAATTGAGGGTCACTCCATGCACTCGCTGCTGAGATTCTGGCACTCACAATCAACTGGGTCGCCAATAAAAGGTATCAAAAGTAGGCCCTTTCGGCTTCGTCTTATTGCTGCCCCTGCTGAGCAACCTGCAGCGTGAAGCGAGTACGACAAGTACTCGATTGTCTACACAGACGATACTACCCTTGGATCGGAAGTGGAAGAGACTCGGAGGTGGAGCCTCTCCTCCATATCGGCAAAGACCAAGTCGTGCAAAACACCTATACACAGATGATGGTCCCCCTCGGTGAGATGCCACCAAAGGTCGAGGATGAGTATTTCTCAGACATTCAAATCTGCAGATTGTACCATCAGGGTGTCTGCTTGTTGTTTGCCAGAAAACTTTATCTAATATTTCAGCCATGAAGGCACACCTGTAAATATGCTTAAGTTGATTATGAAGGCAGTTGAAGGTTTTATCTCCATCAGCATTATTATGAGTGATAATAACACACACTTAAAAATTAGCATCGAAAACTGAAAAGAGAAGCTTTAATGTTATTCCAGTGAGAGTTTCCCAATGCCGTAGGTGTGACGTGTAGCTAATGTAGATAAATACTTCCCACTCACCTGACCAAGCAAATTCATTGCCTTATTACGGGCCTCTCACTTTGATTGTGCTTTGCAGGTAAAAGAACAGACATCGACATAAGTATATCAAATTGAAACTATCATCCGTGACTTAATAGATACAAGCACATATACGAGCTCATAATTATCCCTCTGAATGTCCGGTTTCTAGGAGGAATGTTGTGCCTGCGGCACCAGCAGGACAGCAAGAGTAAAGGCAGAGTTTGAATCATGACATTAGCTGTGATCTAAACCATTACTGTCCCTCCTGTGGATCAATGACCTGATTTATTTCCTTTGTTTCTTTGAGGTTTCTTTTGCCTCATTTACTTCTGGTTTACTTTTGATCATCCCAGGATTTCTTTCATCTTTTCTCTAAACATGCCTGTGCTCCATAAGAGGTTCAGATATGAAGTGAAGTTCTTTCTTTATCTTCACTTTCTAGGAAGAGCCCTCTTGGTTTATCGATGTTTTAAAACACAAGCTTATGCTCACTCTGGAAATAACATTTCTACAACCTTAGCCCGAATCTAGTAACAATTTGCATCACGTGTGGTTGCTCTTTGGGTTGTGGTTGATTACCAATGAGCCCTGACCTGCTCGGTGATCTACCACAGTCCAGGCACCACTTTAATCTCGTTCTATCTCAGGTGTTATCTGCCGAATTGTACGAAACAGCCTTTGATGAAACAGGGTATCGATTCGGGTGGACTCCTCTTGATGTACTTTGCATCATTATTCTCGTCATGTGCTCGGTATAACCGTTGCTCTAATCAATTATGTTTGGCAACAAGGGAAAAACTAATCTTGTTCACCAGATGCGCACATTTTCTCATTATGGGTTTTGTTTGTGATCCACAATTTGCAACCTGTTAAAATAGTGCAGAGATCGCACAACAATGCAGAAAACCACAATAGGATAACCATCTGAATAATTATTTATCTGAGAAGATAAGCCCAGGAGAAAGGAACATGTTAAGTCTTGAAGCCTTTCAGCAGACAAGTGCCTCATGTATCTGAGGAGTATATTATGGCTTGGTCCATATGTCCTGCTTGGTCAGAGCCAAAGGGACATTCTGTGGTGGAAACGTTGGATTCATGAATCTTGATTCTCAGCTAAAATCTCAAGATGGTTGTATTCCTGTTGTTTTTGCCATTTTGCGATGTCTGCATTATTGTCACTTGGTATGACCCAACTACACTCGGTTCAATAAGTTTCATCCAAGTGCTGCATTACAAAAAATCATAACAACATCTTCTCATTAAGTCCTAGTTGCTCAGCTACTATAAAATTGTGAACAAGGATTGAGTATTGCTTTTGCTGAACATAGCAGGCAATTTCAAATGAATAATATTCAGTGAATTGAACAAAACGACGAAAAAGTGTGTGTGTGTGTTTTGTTGGTTGTTATTTCCGTATGCGGTTTTCAGAAGGTAGAATAGAGTCTTCCCAGGTCTCGAAGTATCCACCTCCATTTTGGTAAAGGGTCACCATTCATGGACCAAGCTGTGAAGTGTTGTGTGGCGTGCATGCGTACTTACGTACGCACGTACGTTACTGTATTTGAAGAGCTGATATGCAAAATGCTGTATATGCCATTTTGGCCATTTTGAGAATATCAGTATGATTTAACTGCATGCAGCCTCATTAGCTCCCGTTGGACCGAGTCCAAAATGGGGGCCTGTGGATTTGGTCTCTATTTTCGAGTCCGTGCATGCATCTGTACATGTGTGCGTGTGCAACTATATCTCGGACATGTATAGACCGATTTTATTCGTACTTGGCACTCAGCCAACACATGATGGTGTGCATATGCACGTCATTTTTTTTCCACATGAGATCCAAGATGTCCGACTGGCAGCCATTTTAGTTGTAAAAAAAAAGCTGATGTTGCACACTTCCTCAACCATTTATCCAAGGAGCATTTACTGATGTTGTTCAAAATAAACACACAGATGAGGAATGATTTCTTACATATATACGCACATCATTCTTTTTTCGAGATCAGATCCAAGATGGCCGTCTGGCGGCCATTTTATTACTTAAACGTGTCCCCAACCATTTCTCCGAAATTCATGGTCCGATTTTGTTCAAACTTGGCAAAAGCACAGTAGATGATGGCGTACACGTGCCCTTACTTTATTTTGCAATCTGATCAAAGATGGCCGACTGGTAGACTGGCGGCCATTTTACTTGAACATAAATATGGCTCACCCTTTAACTCTGTACAGCAAAATTACTAAAACAACGGGGCCGATGACATTTTATGTCTTTTTTACTTGTTAAAACTGTTATGGAATTCAAAAGAGGGCTACTTATATAATCTACAAGAAAAAAGTAAAATAAAATAAAAATAAGAAAAAAACAGGTGATGAAATCTCTAATAAAAAGAAATCAACCAAAGGTAGGAATGACACTACATTACGATGCCACAATCCTCATCAATTACCGTCACAACATCTTTTGACATTTTACTTTTGTTGTGGGATTCTTGCATCACACACTTCGAACATTGTCATAGATAGTTGACTAATCATGAAGTGCAACACCAGGGTGTCAATTTGTAGCTGGTTTGGGATTTGAACTCAGGGTAGGCAGCGCAGAGGCAAGCACAGATACCTCTGGGCTATCCTGCTAGCCATGTGAGCACTTTTCCTGCTATTTGATAAACCGTGATGCACCACCACATCTCCCCCCCTCCTTTACCTGCAGAAACATGATCTCACTCTCTCTGATGTACCATACTCTCCATGGAGTGTCGGTGCCACCCCAGCAGCTTCCTGAGCTCGTGTTATACTGGATGGTGTACCGTTGTCTTCCCGGCAGTCGTTATGGGAGAAATTTGGTCAGAGTGTCAATGATAGCTCACCTACTCGTCGTGAAGGACACCGTGGTGTATTTAATATCCACCAACTAATGCTGGCAGACAGGACTCCAAGTTTAACATTCATCCGAGGGATGGCACACACATTGATGAATCACCCTGCCTGTGAAACACCGTTATTACAGCTTATAGCTGCTTCAGGATTCAAACCCAGGAAAGATAGCTTGGAGGTGAGTATGCATACCTCACGGTCATCCTGCCAGCCCAAAATCACTATTAGCTGTTTAAGGTGAATGGAGGCAATGAAAGGTGATGACAGAAACATATGGGTGCTCGAAAGCCAAAATATAGTTACGGTATTTCATTGATTGAGGAAATGACGTGTTGATCAAATGCCTTGCAAATATCACTGATGATTGCAGTAATGATAAAGGTTTTATGACGTACAAACAATTCTTGAAGCAGAACTATAGCATTACTTTTGATTAATATCCGATTAGTATTGATACATTTTTGTTTTTCCCCTGAAATAGCTTAAGTATGTTATTTGCAAGGCAAATAATAGTGCCACCCCCCACCCGCACTACCTTCGACTGGGCTAGTTAAGTTTACCTAAATCTATACAAATAAATGTCATGTGTGTGTGTGTGTGTGTGTTGTGTGTGTGTGGTTTGTGTCCACAACTCCAAAACCATGAAACCGAGCAGCCTGAAACTTTGCATGCATACCAATGGAACTCCAAGGAAGTGCAAGAGTGAAAATTGTGGTTTGGGTTAATTAGAACACCCCCTTTGAAGATAATTAACGGCCTTATTTAATGATATCCTTTATCAGGTGCAACCTCGGTCACCGCTCTCTATGGAGTCTTAAGGCATATCCTGGGTTACCTCACTGGGGTCTGAAGCCGCCATGTTTTTTGGCCTGCTCAACCATGCCATGACCTAGAACAGGCCGCAATGATAATTGAATGATAGTTTTTTTTTTCTCACTTTCGTCACTCTTATTTTACCCAATCCTTGTTCATCATACCTACAAATCTATGGGTACATTGCAATGCTTATAAACGTGGCTTTATTTCATTTCCACCCATGTGATAACCTCGAGAATCTCTTAAACTAAGAAGACTTGCAAAGTTGAAGTTCCAGATTTGAACATAGCAGCAGTTCTGACAATAAAAAAGTGTCATTTGTCGAATTCGGACAATGCTTTGGTGTTTCCGGGTGCATGGGTGTATCGACGGCAATTGGTAATCGCTTACCAGGCCAGGCGTTCCGTTGGAGTGCTTCCTTCAATGCTTAAGCCACTTGCCGATCGCCCAACAGTCGATAGCGGTACAGTTTGTGTTCCGATCGGGATGTACAGTCAACAGTTACTGCAAGGTAGAGTTGTTTGTGTATGCAGTGCACATGGAAGTGCTATATATGGGTAGATTTGGATCTTCCGGGACTCTCCGTGGGTGTGTGTGCATGACATGCCTGTTACGGGTGCCATGGTGGAAAAGTTTCATCTCGTATCTTATGGAGGTTTCATCAGGTTTTTCTTTGTCCTCTTGACCATTTCGAAAGCACTTGGTTTTTGGATTTGCCTTACAAAGGTGATATGTTTCTCTTTGTGAGTTTCACAGCAAAATATATTTGATAACACCCGATTTCCAAGCCGTTTGCAATATTAATTTGGTTTCTAAATTACCAAGCCAAAATTTTTTCCACCCGTCACACACAGCTGTTTATGAAGGTTAATGTTTGTGAGCATCTCCTTGAATTTGTCTCCGTCAATGTAACTGTTTTTCAGTGAAAGCTACTCAAGGTTTTTGGGTTATATCCAGTACGTACTGAAGTCGGTAATCACACTGACTCCCATCTGCCGATTCCTGAAAAATTGGCGATATCGGCCAAACACGATTGTGTGTGTGTGTGTGTGTGTTTGTGTGTGTGTTTTGTTCATAAAGCATAACATTTTCTCTCTGCTAACTCCCCTATCCCCACCCCTCTCTGTCTTTTTCCCATCCTTGCCCGAGCCCCTCCCAATACAGTGCAGCACCCTCCTCCCACACCTCTCTCACTCTCCCCCCCCTCTCTGTTTCTGTCTCTGGATGTATCCGGACGTACGTGTCTGGATGGTCGTTATGTCCAGGCGGTGTTTATCTCTGGACATGTCCAGACGGGAGTTTGTCTCAGACTGTGTCCGGGCCATGTTTATGTCCAGACGGGAGTTTGTCTCTGGACAGCTTGGCTCCGGATGTGTCCGTGTGGTGCTTGTCCCCGAATGTGTCTGGGCAGTGTGTTTGTCTCCGGACTGTGTTTATTTCCGGACATGTCCGGGCAGTGTTTGTCTCAGGGCGGTATTTATAGTTTGACCGGTAGAAAATGGATTTCAGACATTATTTTGTTTTCATCTTCACTGTTATTCTGTGCAGAATCATTTTGATGAGATGGTATGATTCGTAATTAACGCATCACTGCCTTCCATTCCTCTCACCTCTCGCTGCCTTCCCTTCACCCACCCCTCCTCACTCTCCCTCCCTCCTCCCTCCCCTGCTATTTTCCCCCTCCCTTTCCTTCCTCCCCCCTCTCTCTCCCCCACCCATCTCTCTCCCTCTTCTTTTTCTCCCCCCTCTCTGCACTCCCATCAGGGAAGTGACTCGTGGTATTTGCTCGCCTCTAAATAATGTTCAAACACATGAGTGAGAAAGTGCTCAGAATTATTCAGGATTTATCCCATTTGGTTTGGCCAACATGTAATCTCTCCATAGACTGGAAACACAATTGGTAACACCAATCATTAAGATGAGAAAAGGTCAAATAGAAAAGGTCGTCTTCCAATCGCCCTATTGCATTCACCTGTCCTGTGTAAATTAATGTAAAAGATGGTCAATAAGTGTTCAGTGAATACAAACAAACAAACAGGTTGCTGTAAAATTTGCAAAGGGGATTTATGAAAGGACATGGAAGCACTAATCATCTTGCTACCTTGGTGGCTTGGCTTGTGATATCAGGAAAACCCCAAATAATCAGGAAATGTCGCTTGAAATCTTCCCAGATCTTCAAAGGCTGAGGATATGGTTTGGGAAGGAGGTTTGATATTGGTAGGAGTGTAGGAAACCGATTTGGGATTATGAGCCATATTTGTGGTTGATTAAGAGATATTGTATTTGTTGGAACATTTCAGGTGAGAATTAATCAAACTTTGTCTTCTCCCTGTCAAACTCACAATGCTATTCCTTAAGGCAACAGCTTCAGTGGAACTCTTTTCAATATAATGAACAATGTAGGCCTCCATTCTTTATTTGAGAGTGAGTCTGGTTTCCTTTATTTCTTTTTTTTTTTTAATAGATTATATTGCGATGTGGAGTCTGGGTCGGAATTTTAAATTTACCATCAACAAACCTCAAGCAGATATCCATAAGGTGGAGCAATGGGCCCCAAAATGGGATTCAAATTTTCAGTAAGAGTATCGAATGTTCACATTCAGTGTTCACAATTTAGAAAGATTTAACACCTGGGTGACAGTCAATAGTATATGTCTCATAATTACCTACAAAGCTACATTTTAAGGAGTTAAATATGAGAAAAGGTAAACTTGAGGACTATATTAAAAAAACATCATGAAGTG
Source organism: Eptatretus atami (assembly GCA_035128595.1). Taxonomy (NCBI): domain Eukaryota; kingdom Metazoa; phylum Chordata; class Myxini; order Myxiniformes; family Myxinidae; genus Eptatretus; species Eptatretus atami. The sequence goes on along the minus strand of CM068957.1, from coordinate 146,529,941 downwards.
TGTAAAGGGTACCAATTTAATTAGAAGGGTAACAGGTACAACATGTGGAGCACACAATGAAAGTGATATATAGACTTCTTATTCATTCACACCTAAACGATGGCAGTGAGGCTATTATTGATATGGGAAAAACGAATTGGATAAAGTCTGGGAACTTTTAGGACCATTCCTGTTTCAGCTCTTCAAGAGAGGCTAGGGAAATGCCTTTACAACTGAGATGGGAGGCTAATAAATTGGAGTATTGTACTAAAGTATGTTCTGCCCATGATAACCATCCAGGGAAAGACTCGTTTGTAAACCTCTATTGTAACCGTTGGGGGGGGGGAAAACAATATTTTGCGTGGGAAAGGGGAATGAGCCAGAAAAATGCAGTCATCTGCTTTCAGACCGGCATTTATGACGACACCTAAAGGGATGAATTTAGAGGATGTCCCAGTTTACTCCAACAGGTTATAATATGGCTTCCTAAGACTTTCGATGATCCTCATATTCATCCAGACTTGGTTAAGTAATTGTCGGAAGGTCGTGCATGAAACAAGACATTGGAATACATCCAAATGGAACACATTTAGGGGCAATAGCAGTAGGTTAAAAAAAAAAATCCGGGTGATGTTTGTCTCCGGACATGTCCAGACGGGAGTTTGTTTCCGACCATTTCCAGGCCATGTTTATGTTTGGATGGGAGTTTGACTCCAGACAGCTTGGCTCCAGATGCGTCTGGGCGGTGTCTATGTCCGGACGGGAATTGTTAACCCTAACAGGCTGACCCACCCCCCCCCCCCCCCTCTGGATGTCAGGAGAAATCTTTGCAACCCTAACAGGATGAGCAGCTCCTTCCTTCCATATAAGTGCTGTTTCATCAGGATGAGGATGACCACACTGTTTTATGCAACAGATTACAATCATGTTATGCAAATACATACATGTGCGAGCAAAATAAAGGCCAGATGTAATCTTATCTCGCTAGCCCCCGCAATGCGGCTTTGAAGGCGTCGAGGGTGGATGAAGTGGTAGGGTCCTTTTCCAGGTGGTTCTAATCCCTGCAGGTGCAGCGAAAGAAGGATGTGGCATATACCTGAGTACTGTAGCTCGGTATCATGAAGCGGGATCCATGTCCTCTGGTACGTGATGCTTCAGTGAGGTAATCACTCCACCTGATGCCCACCAGGTCATGTGGTACATCAAGGCAAGATGGCTTTGGAGTCATCTACTCTCCAAGGTTGGCCATTGTAGTTCTTCAAGCATAGTCAAGACACTGCTAGTAGGATCGTAGTTACCAGTAGCATAATGAACTTCTTATGCTGGACCATCTCAAGCTTGTTGGTGTCACATTGAGTGTGAGGATCCCATGCTGTTGCAGCATATTCCACGATTGGTCGGACATAAGTTGTGAAAGTAGTCTTCCTTTTTCTACGGTTGCATTGGCTGAAGTTTTGATGCAAGAAGCATTGGTGGAGTTAGCTTTTTTGACAGTTGCCTCC
>CM068957.1:146496903-146528435 GCA_035128595.1 Eptatretus atami | reverse complement strand
AGAGAGATGATCATACGGATGATCCACTAGTGGCGACCCTAACGGGAGCAGCCGAAAGAAAAGAAGAAGATTGACAAGAGGTGGTTGATTGTGATGGTTCCATATGTCAAAGGAAGTGTTCTTCAAGTGATAAATATGCTCCAAATATAAGTCTTGACAGGGACTGCAGTCACATTAGCCACATAAATGGTTGAAGTCCCCACCCCTGCCCCCTCTTCTGTATTGTACATCCCCTCATATGTACAGATATCTTTCCCCCCCAACCCAATCAACTTAATTCCCTCTCTTTCTTTCATCCAAACTTGTCTCCACCACTGCTAAAGTCTATTGTCATAACCTTTGCTTCCCCGATTAATTATCCATCTTCATTTTCTCAATATATACTTATGCCTCCACTTAGCCCCGCCTGCTGGCATGTCGAAATTAGTGAATCCCGAAGAACAGAAATGTATTGAAATTACTCTCTTTGAATGCTGGAGTTGAAAATGATTTTTAGCATCATCAATGCGAACACACATCCGTTGCATTGTAGACAACCTAATGAACATGACTTGTACCAGTGGCTGCAGAGAAATGATTATGTAAAGCAACAGGGAATAAGACATTATTTTAAAGTGCATTAGTACTTTTTATCATGATCACCAACTACGCGGCACAATTACCCTGAAATTGTTTTTCGTGAATGTGGAAATGTGTTCTTGTGTTCTGTGACTGAGGTATCAGGCCTATAAACCTCTTTTTCATGATATGTTGTAAAAGTAGTTCTGCTTTCCACATTAAACTGAGATATTAAAGAACAATATAATTTATAATGCCATTCAAATATGTTTTTTTATGATTATGACTCTTATGCATGTTGAAAATTATTGTCTGTGATTATGGCATCAATCATTCTTCACGAAAATAATATGTGTGTGCATGTGTGTGTTAGTGTTATATTAGGTTCTCTGGATTCATCTCATCGCTGCCCCTGCATGACAACTGCCTTGCCGAATGAGAACATCAAACCGTCAATTGACAACAGTTCAACCGAGGGAGCCATCATCCGTGTTCACGTGTTTCTGGTATTGGCAGACATCAGTGTGGACTCTGTTCATCACTCCCTCCCTCTTCCCCACCACCAAGTGAGCTGACGGGTCATCAATTGAGGGTCACTCCATGCACTCGCTGCTGAGATTCTGGCACTCACAATCAACTGGGTCGCCAAATAAAAGGTATCAAAGTAGGCCCTTTCGGCTTCGTCTTATGCTGCCCCTGCTGAGCAACCTGCAGCGTGAAGCGAGTACGACAAGTACTGATTGTCTACACAGACGATACTACCCTTGGATCGAAGTGAAGAGAACTCGGAGGTGGAGCCTCTCCTCCATATCGGCAAAGACCAAGTCGTGCAAAACCCTATACACAGATGATGGTCCCCTCGGTGAGATGCCACCAAAGGTCGAGGATGAAGTATTTCTCAGACATTCAAATCTGCAGATTGTACCATCAGGGTGTCTGCTTGTTGTTTGCCAGAAAACTTTATCTAAATATTTCAGCCATGAAGGCACACCTGTAAATATGCTTAAGTTGATTATGAAGCAGTTGAAGGTTTTATCTCCATCAGCATTATTATGAGTGATAATAACACACACTTAAAAATTAGCATCGAAAACTGAAAAAGAGAAGCTTTAATGTTATTCCAGTGAGAGTTTCCCAATGCCGTAGGTGTGACGTGTAGCTAATGTAGATAAATACTTCCAACTCACCTGACCAAGCAAATTCATTGCCTATTACGGCCTCTCACTTTGATTGTGCTTTGCAGGTAAAAGAACAGACATCGACATAAGTATATCAAATTGAAACTATCATCCGTGACTTAATAGATACAAGCACATATACGAGCTCATAATTATCCCTCTGAATGTCCGGTTTCTAGGAGGAATGTTGTGCCTGCGCACCAGCAGGACAGCAAGAGTAAAGGCAGAGTTTGAATCATGACATTAGCTGTGATCTAAAACCATTACTGTTCCTGTGGATCAATGACCTGATTTATTTCCTTTGTTTCTTTGAGGTTCTTTTGCCTCATTTACTTCTGGTTTACTTTTGATCATCCCAGGATTTCTTTCATCTTTTCTCTAAACATGCCTGTGCTCCATAAGAGGTTCAGATATGAAGTGAAGTTCTTTTCTTTATCTTCACTTTCTAGGAAGAGCCCTCTTGGTTTATCGATTAAACACAAGCTTATGCTCACTCTGGAAATAACATTTCTACAACCTTAGCCCGAATCTAGTAACAATTTTGCATCACGTGGGTTGCTCTTTGGTGTGGGTTGATTACCAATGAGCCCTGACCTGCTCGGTGATCTACCACAGTCCAGGCACCACTTTAATCTCGTTCTATCTCAGGTGTTATCTGCCGAATTGTACGAAACAGCCTTTGATGAAACAGGGTATCGATTCGGGTGGACTCCTCTTGATGTACTTTGCATCATTATCTCGTCATGTGCTCGGTATAACCGTTGCTCTAATCAATATGTTTGGCAACAAGGGAAAAACTAATCTTGTTCACAGAGATGCGCACATTTCTCATTATGGGTTTTGTTTTGTGATCCACAATTTGCAACCTGTAAAAATAGTGCAGAGATCGCACAACAATGCAGAAAACCACAATAGGATAACCATCTGAATAATTATTTATCTGAGAAGATAAGCCCAGGAGAAAGGAACATGTTAAGTCTTTGAAGCCTTTCAGCAGACAAGTGCCTCATGTATCTGAGGAGTATATTATGGCTTGGTCCATATGTCCTGCTTGGTCACAGCCAAAGGGACATTCTGTGGTGGAAACGTTGGATTCATGAATCTGATTCTCAGCTAAAATCTCAAGATGGTTGTATTCCTGTTGTTTTTGCCATTTTGCGATGTCTGCATTATGTCACTTGGTATGACCCAACTACACTCGGTTCAATAAGTTTCATCCAAGTGCTGCATTACAAAAAATCATAACAACATCTTTCTCATTAAGTCCTAGTTGCTCGCTACATAAAAATTGTGAACAAGGATTGAGTATTGCTTTTTGCTGAACATAGCAGGCAATTTCAAATGAATAATATTCAGTGAATTGAACAAACGACGAAAAAGTGTGTGTGTGTGTTTTGTTGGTTGTTATTCCGTATGCGGTTTTCAGAAGGTAGAATAGAGCTTCCCAGGTCTCGAAGTATCCACCTCCATTTTGGTAAAGGGTCACCATTCATGGACCAAGCTGTGAAGTGTTGTGTGGCGTGCGTGCGTACTTACGTACGCACGTACGTTACTGTATTTGAAGAGCTGATATGCAAAATGCTGTATAGCCATTTTGGCCATTTTGAGAATATCAGTATGATTTAACTGCATGCAGCCTCATTAGCTCCCATTGGATCGAGTCCAAATGGGGCTTGTGGATTGGTCTCTATTTCTGGTCCGTGCATGCATCTGTAACATGTGTGCGTGTGCAACTATATCTCGGACATGTAATAGACCGATTTTATTCGTACTTGGCACTCAGCCAACACATGATGTGTTCATATGCACGTCATTTTTTTCCACATGAGATCCAAGATGTCCGACTGGCAGCCATTTTAGTTTGTAAAAAAAACCTGATGTTGCACACTTCCTCAACCATTATCCAAGAGCATTTACTGATGTTGTTAAATAGACACACAGATGAGGAATGATTTTTTACATACTGTATATATATGCACATCATTCTTTTTTCGAGATCAGATCAAAGATGGCCGTCTGCGGCCATTTTATTACTTAACGTGCTCCCAACCATTTCTCCGAAATTCAGGTCCGATTTTGTTCAAACTTGGCAAAAGCACAGTAGATGATGGCGTAACGTGCCCTTACTTTATTTTGCAATCTGATCAAAGATGGCCGACTGGTAGACTGGCGCCATTTTACTTGAAATTAATATGGCTCACCCTTTAACTCTGTACAGCAAAATTACTAAAAACAACGGGGCCGATGACAATTTTAATGTCTTTTTTACTTGTTAAAACTGTTATGGAATTCAAAAGAGGGCTACTTATATAATCTACAAGAAAAAAGTAAAATAAAATAAAAATAAGAAAAAAACAGTGATGAAATCTCTAATAAAAAGAAATCAACCAAGGTAGGAATGACACTACATTACGATGCCACAATCCTCATCAATTACCGTCACAACATCTTTTGACATTTACTTTTGTTGTGGGATTCTTGCATCACACATTCGAACATTGTAAATAATAGTTGACTAATCATGAAGTGCAACACCAGGGTGTCAATTTATAGCTGTTTGGGATTTGAACTCAGGTAGGCAGCGCAGAGGCAGCCACAGATACCTCTGGGCTATCCTGCTCGCCATGTGAGCACTTTTCCTGCTATTTGATAAACCGTGATGCACCAACCACATCTCCCCCCCCTCCTTTACCTGCAGAAACATGATCTCACTCTCTCTGATGTACCATACTCTCCATGGAGTGTCGGTGCACCGAGCAGCTTCCTGAGCTCGGGTTATACTGGATGGTGTACCGTTGTCTTCCCGGCAGTCGTATGGGAGAAATTGGTCAGAGTGTCAATGATAGCTCACCTACTCGTCGTGAAGGACACCGTGGTGTATTTAATATCCACCAACTAATGCTGGCGACAGGATCCAAGTTTAACATTCATCGAGGGATGGCACACACATTGATGAATCACCTGCTCTGTGAAACACCGGTATTACAGCTTAATAGCTGCTTCAGGATTCAAACCAGGAAAGATAGCTTGGAGGTGAGTATGCATACTCACGGTCATCCTGCCAGCCCAAAATCACTATTAGCTGTTTAAGGTGAATGGAGGCAATGAAAGGTGATGACAGAAACATATGGGTGCTCGAAAGCCAAAATATAGTTACGGTATTTCATTGATTGAGGAAATGACGTGTTGATCAAATGCCTTGCAAATATCACTGATGATTGCAGTAATGATAAAGGTTTTATGACGTACAAACATTCTTGAAGCAGAACTATAGCAATTACTTTTGATTAATATCCGATTAGTATTGATACATTTTTGTTTTTTCCCCTGAAATAGCTTAAGTATGTTTTTGCAAGGCAAATAATAGTGCCACCCCCACCCCACTACCTTCGATGGGCTAGTTAAGTTTACCTAAATCTATACAAATAAATGTCATGTGTGTGTGTGTGTGTGTGTGTGTGTGTGTGTGTTGTGTCCACAACTCCAAAACCATGAAACCGAGCAGCCTGAAACTTTGCATGCATACCAATGGAACTCCAAGGAAGTGCAAGAGTGAAAATTGGTGTGTTTGGGTTAATTAGAACACCCCTTTGAAGATAATAACGGCCTTTATTTAATGATATCCTTTATCAGGTGCAACCTCGGTCACCGCTCTCTATGGATCTTAAGGCATATCCTGGGTTACTCACTGGGGTCTGAAGCCGCCATGTTTTTTTGGCCTGCTCACCATGCCATGACCTAGAACAGGCCGCAATGATAATTGAATGATAGTTTTTTTTTCTCACTTTCGTCACTCTTATTTTACCCAATCCTTGTTCATCATACCTACAAATCTATGGTAACATTGCAATGCTTATAAACGTGGCTTTATTTCATTTCCACCCATGTGATAACTCGAGAATCTCTTAAACTAAGAAGACTTGCAAAGTTGAAAGTTCCAGATTTGAACATAGCAGCATTCTGACAATAAAAAAGTGTCATTTGTCGAATTCGGACAATGCTTTGGATTTCCAGGTGCAGGGTGTATCGACGGCAATTGGTAATCGCTTACCAGGCCAGGCGTTCCATTGGAGTGCTTCCTTCAATGCTTAAGCCACTTGCCGATCGCCCAACAATCGATAGCGGTACAGTTTGTGTCCCGATCGGGATGTACAGTCGACAGTTACTGCAAGGTAGAGTGTTTGTGTATGCAGTGCACATGGAAGTGCTATATATGGGTAGATTTGGATCTTTCGGGACTCTCCGTGGGTGTGTGTGCATGACATGCCGTTACGGGTGCCATGGTGGAAAAGTTTCTCTCGTATCTTATGGAGGTTTCATCAGGTTTTTCTTTGTCCTCTTGACCATTTCGAAAGCACTTGGTTTTGGATTTGCTTACAAAGGTGTATGTTTCTCTTTGTGAGTTTCACAGCAAAATATATTTGATAACACCCGATTCCCAAGCCGTTTGCAATATTAATTTGGTTTCTAAATTACCGAACCAAAATTTTTTTCCACCCGTCACACACAGCTGTTTATATGAAGGTTAATGTTGTGAGCATCTCCTTGAATTTGTCTCCGTCAATGTAACTGTTTTTCAGTGAAAGCTACTCAAGGTTTTTGGTTATATCCAGTACGTACTGAAGTCGGTAATCACACTGACTCCCATCTGCCGATTCCTGAAAAATTGGCGATATCGGCCAAACACGATTGTGTGTGTGTGTGTGTGTGTGTTGGTGTGTGTTTTTGTCATAAAGCATAACATTTTCTCTCTGCTAACTCCCCTATCCCACCCCTCTCTGTCTTTTCCCATCCTTGCCCGAGCCCCTCCCAATACAGTGCAGCACCCTCTCCCACACTCTCTCACTCTCCCCCCCCCTCTCTGTTTCTGTCTCTGGATGTATCCGGACGTACGTGTCTGGATGGTCGTTATGTCCAGGCGGTGTTTATCTCTGGACATGTCCAGACGGGAGTTTGTCTCAGACTGTGTCCGGGCCATGTTATGTCCAGACGGGAGTTTGTCTCTGGACAGCTTGGCTCCGGATGTGTCCGTGTGGTGCTTGTCCCCGAATGTGTCTGGCAGTGTGTTTGGTCTCCGGACTGTGTTTATTCCGGAAATGTCGGGCAGTGTTTGTCTCAGGCGGTATTTATAGTTTGACCGGTAGAAAATGGATTTCAGACATTATTTTGTTTTCATCTCACTGTTATTCTGTGCAGAATCATTTTGATGAGATGGTATGATTCGTAATTAACGCATCACTGCCTTCCATTCCTCTCACCTCTCGCTGCCTTCCTTCACCACCCCTCCTCACTCTCCTCCTCCCTCCTCCCTCCCTGCTATTTTCCCCCTCCCTTTCCTCCTCCCCCTCTCTCTCCCCCACCCATCTCTCTCCTCTTCTTTTTCTCCCCCCTCTCTGCACTCCCATCAGGGAAGTGACTCGTGGTATTTGCTCGCCTCTAAATAATGTTCAAACACATGAGTGAGAAAGTGCTCAGAATTATTCAGATTTACCCATTTGGTTTGGCCAACATGTAATCTCTCCATAGACTGGAACACAATTGGTAACACAATCATTAAGATGAGAAAAGGTCAAATAGAAAAGGTCGTCTTCCAATCGCCCTATTGCATTCACCTGTCCTGTGTAAATTAATGTAAAAGATGGTCAATAAGTGTTCAGTGAATACACAAACAAACAGGTGCTGTAAAAATTTGCAAAGGGGATTTATGAAAGGACATGGAAGCACTAATCATCTTGCTACCTTGGTGGCTTGGCTTGTGATATCAGGAAAACCCCAAATAATCAGGAAATGTCGCTTGAAATCTTCCCAGATCTCAAAAGGCTGAGGATATGGTTTGGGAAGGAGTTTGATATTGGTAGGAGTGTAGGAAACCGATTTGGGTTATGAGCCATATTTGTGGTTGATTAAGAGATATTGTATTTGTTGGAACATTTCAGGTGAGAATAATCAAACTTTGTCTTCTCCTGTCAAACTCACAATGCTATTCCTTAAGGCAACAGCTTCAGTGGAACTCTTTTCAATATAATGAACAATGTAGGCTCCATTCTTTATTTGAGAGTGAGTCTGGTTTCCTTTATTTCTTTTTTTTTTTAATAGATTATATTGCGATGTGGATCTGGGTCGGAATTTTAAATTTACCATCAACAAACTCAAGCAAGATATCCATAAGGTGGAGCAATGGGCCCCAAAATGGGATTCAAATTTCAGTAAGAGTATCGAATGTTCACATTCAGTGTTCACAATTTAGAAAGATTTAACACCTGGGTGACAGTCAATAGTAATGTCTCATAATTACCTACAAAGCTACATTTTAAGGAGTTAAATATGAGAAAAGGTAAACTTGAGGACTATATAAAAACATCATGAAGTGTTGTAAAGGGTACAAATTAATTAGAAGGGTAACAGGTACAACATGTGGAGCACACAATGAAAGTGATATATAGACTTCTTATTCATTCACACCTAAACGATGGCAGTGAGGCTATTATTGAATAGGGAAAAACGAATTGGATAAAACAAATCAAATTCCAAATTTAAAGCACTGCGTGTATGTCGGGAACTTTTAGGACCATTCCTGTTCAGCTCTTCAAGGGAGCTAGGGAAATGCCTTTACAACTGAGATGGGAGCTAATAAATTGGAGTATTGTACAAAAGTATGTTCTGCCAATGATAACCATCCAGGGAAAGACTCGTTTGTAAACCATGGAATATGGAATGACCGGAAAATGCAGTCATCGCTTTCAGACCGGCATTTATGAGACACCTAAAGGGATGAATTTAGAGAATGTCCCAGTTATACCTCCAACACAGTTATAATATGGCTTCCTTAGAACTTTCGATGATCCTCATATTCATCCAGACTTGGTTAAGTAATTGTCGGAAGGTCGTGCATGAAACAAGAACATTGGAATACATCCAAATGGAACACATTTCAGGGCAATAGCAGTAGGTTAAAAAAAAAAAATCCGGGTGATGTTTGTCTCCGGACATGTCCAGACGGGAGTTTGTTCCCGCCATTTCCAGGCCATGTTTATGTTGGATGGGAGTTTTGACTCCAGACAGCTTGGCTCCAGATGCGTCTGGGCGGTGTCTATGCTCCGGACGGGAATTTGTTAACCCTAACAGGCTGACCACCCCCCCCCCCCTGGATGTAGGAGAAATCTTTGCCAACCCTAACAGGATGAGCAGCTCTTCCTTCCATATAAGTGCTGTTTCATCAGGATGAGGATGACCACACTGCATTTATGCACAGGTGTGGAACATTGCTGATACAATCATGTTATGCAAATACATACATGTGCGAGCAAAAATAAAGGCCAGATGTAATCTTATCTCGCTAGCCCCCGCAATGCGGCTTTGAAGGCGTCGAGGTGGATGAAGTGGTAGGGTCCTTTTCCAGGTGGTTCTAATCCCTGCAGGTGCAGCGAAAGAAGGATGTGGCATATACCTGAGTACTGTAGCTCGTATCATGAAGCGGGATCCATGTCCTCTGGTACGTGATGCTTCAGTGAGGTAATCACTCCACCTGATCCCACCAGGTCATGTGGTACATCAAGGCAAGATGGCTTTGGAGTCATCTACTCTCCAAGGTTGGCCATTGTAGTTCTTCAAGCATAGTCAAGACACTGCTAGTAGGATGTATTACCAGTAGCATAATGAGCTTCTTATGCTGGACCATCTCAAGCTTGTTGGTGTCAACATTGAGTGTGAGGATCCCATGCTGTTGCAGCTATTCCACGATTGGTCGGACATAAGTTGTGAAAGTAGTCTTCCTTTTTCTACGGTTGCATTGGCTGAAGTTTTGATGCAAGAAGCATTGGTGGAGTTAGCTTTTTTGACAGTTGCCTCCACATGAGTGTTGAAATTCAACTTTGAATCAATGTGGACAACCAAGGTATTTGACTGAGTTAACCTCTTCAAGGTGTGGGTCAGAATGTTATAAGATTGGAGGATGGGCTTCCACTTGTTGGTGATGTGAATGACCTGGCATTTAGATGGGTGAAACTCCATCAACCACTTCCTCTCCCACTCCTGTAACATGTCAAGATCCATCTGGAGATGAGTGCAGTCCTGGGCAGATGTAATACGCTGGTAGAGGATGCATTTGTCTGTGAAGAGGCATGATGTGGATGTGGAGCTTGAGACGGTATCTGGTAGATCGTTAATAAAGATCAGGAAAATAAGTGGGCCGAGCACACTACCATGAGGAACTCCGGATTTTTAATTTTTTTTGTATACCTTGTCGAGGCTCGTGTGAGAGCTAACACACAACGCACATCAAGCGGGCATGAGACAAGAGGGGCGGGAGTGGGAGGGACAAAACAGTGGGGAACAGACACATTAGGAGATCTGTGGAAGGCGAGAGGGATGGGACGGGAACATGGGGAATAGAAGATGGACATTACAGGGACTTTGAGGAAGGAAAGCAGGGAATTTGAAGGAAGTGGGCTTGGGTGGATTATCGGGGGTAGAAAAGATCGAGGATTTGGATGGGGGATGATAAGAGGTGGTGGTGAACAGCTGTTTTGAAAGCCTGGAGGAAGAATGGGAAAGAATAGAGTGAGGGAGTTTATTCCAAAGGCGGGAAAAAGAGGAATGAAAGAGTGAAGGTGAGCAGTGATTCGTGATTTTGGTAGTTTTTACCAGAAGGGGTTGTTGCTGACCTTGAGCGCCCTGAGGAAATGTGGTGGGGACACATCACAGAGAGAGCAGGGGGGCAAGGCTGAGAGGAGACGGTAGAAGACAGAAAGACCACCGACCAACCTGCGGTGATGAGTGAGAGGCCCAAAGACTCAGCATCATTGCAGGAGATGCCGATGATCCGAAATGCCCTGGTTTCTACAGCATGAAGCCGAGAAAGGTGGGAGGCAGGACCACCAGCCCAGAGGGGAGAGCAATACTCCATCAGGCTATGGACAAAAGCTTTGTAAGGGTCAGGAGCTCAGGGAAGGAGCCGAGGAAAGACTTTGCACGACGGAGGATTCCCAGTCGGCGACTGACTTTGGAGGGCTTGGGCGACTGATGTTACTTGGGCTTCAGAGCTAAATTGGCCATCAAGCGAGACTTGCTGGGTGCAGTCATGGAGGAAATTTTTTATCCACTCTGAAGTGCACCCTTGAAGTCAGTAGAAGTCCGCCTTCAACAGAAGTCTTCAGTGGGACACCATGTCGAAAGCTTTCGCGAAGTCCAGAAAGATGAGGTCTATTTGTCCCTTCTCTTCTCGTCCTCTAGCAAGGTCATCTATGGTGAGGATCAATTGTGTATCACAGGATCTTCGTTTCTTTAAGCCATGCTGTGTGTCTATTAGTATCTGATGGTCAATGAGATGTATGATGGCACAATGCACGACATGCTCACACAGCTTTGCATAATAGGATGATGTATAGTGAGAGAGTGCTGTAACTAGACAAGGAGGTGTGTCGACGTTGTTGTAACGATCGCATAATGTGCCTACAACTTATGGCCAGCGTATGTGGAACGGGTGAGTCATACGCTGGCATACATCGAAAAATTTTGAGCATGCTTTAATTTGTCGACGAGCTCGGCGTACTACGCGTATGCCAGCGTGCTTCAGCGTGCTCTAACGTATTACCAAACTTACCCATAACGTATTTGTACGTCGCCAGCGTTTTAGACAAATTTTTCATATGTCGGCATACACTGGCTAAAACGTCAAGGTGTGACAGGGCCTTCAGACAAGTGGAAGTTGTCTATGCTAACACAATCAGCGTGGTACCATGTGTCGCATGATTCACATAGTATACTCGCCTTCGCTCATTTATAAATAGTGCAGGCCTGATTACAAGCACCACATGGAAATTTGAGAGGTCTTGGTCCAAGGTTGGTTTCTGCATCGCCACCTGTCAGAAGGATGACTAAAATCAGGGGCAGGGAGTGCATGCAAGACAAATGGAGAAGTAGCATGTTGTTCAGACGAAAGTTAGAATTAGCCTTTTTAGCCATCACCTAGGTTATGCCCATCACTTATGCTGGTGGTGGGCATGATATAGACGCTAGCATAAAGATGGTCTGCTATAAATAATCTTCAATCAGCTCATAGACCAAGTGTTGATCGTACTCACCGGTAATACAATTAGGGCTGAGTTTTCAAAGGCTGAGCCGACATCGACTTGTCCAAAGGCCGCATTGCTGGCCTGGATGGATTCACTGAATCTTCACGTGTACATGCTGCTGCACCGCTATCTCGTGGTCCTTGTTCGCCGGGCCAGATCAATGGCGGTGGACAACCAAAGGTGCGGTACTTCTCACACAAGTTCCTTCCTGCGCTGCCGTTGCCATAATTTAAGGTTTTAAAATCTGATCCTCACTCAGCACGGAAACCAGGTCTTCATCGCATTAGACCTGCAACACCAACGGTAGTTTTTTCACATAGTGGTGTAAAATCGGCAAAATAAACGATATAGTTGCAGACAAAATGGAGTATACGTCCGTGCGATGTCAGGATGTCAGGAGAAATCTCTGGATGTCAGGAGAAATATTTTCCAACCCCAACAAGCTGACAAGCTACCCACTCTGGATGGCAGGAGAAATCTTTGCCATTGTCATGGCACAAGAAAGAATAATTTATTTGAACCGTTTTGGTGCAGTTCTTTTTTCCGGATAATTGTCGGCTCTGGAAGCCATAAAATCCCAAAAGGCTGAACGCAGATATCATTTAATCCTTGAGATGCTGACATATGTTTAACATTGCCAATTGGATTGCCACAATCATTCACCTGGCATGGATTCCTGCTCATGGAGGATGAGGGGATGAAATTAAGTTTGTGATCAGGTAGCCAAACAGGTGATCCACTTGGATGGTAAATTCAGAATTTATTTTGTCCTTCTGGAGGTCCACTGCTTGATTCATAACAAGTCCAGGAAAAGTGGTAAGTTCAGTGGGATAATTGGCCGATGAGAGGATTTTGGTAAGGTGTACATCTACTTGTGGGACGTCATACAAACTTGGCTAAATTTTCTCGCAGAGATCAGGTGATTTTAGGTCGATCAGGACTCTGACATCGTGCATTAATCCTCTATCTACAGAGAACGGAGCAGCATTCTCCCGGGTCATGTGAGCAATGTAATGAAGCAGAGGATGTCGATCATTTCCCAGAACAATGTTCATTATAAGAGGTACCACAGTAACGGCCATTCCATTCCATCAAAATAATCGGAATGGGTAATCAAGAATAGCATGATCTGTTCAGCAGACTGGATTACAAGTGCCCACATCTGTGCAAAATTACTGTGAGATCACTGTGAGATTCGTGAAGGAAAATGGCACAAAAGTAGAGAGCGGGAATCAGAGCAAGGACCAGGTATTTTTTTGTGTGCCGTAGAGTAAATAGAGCATTTTGTAGTCTCAAGAGGCCATTCAAAACAACAAAAGAACAAGTACAGGTACATTCAAAGTACACTGCCCACATGCCAAATAAATAAACAAGAAAAGCTCCCTCATGCAGAGCACAATACTTGCAAAATCCATTTTCTGGATAAAATCACAAACTGGTCCAACACGTGGAACACGTCTTTCAGTCCTGACAAATCTCACATTCTCACTATGTCTCTCCGAAAGGACCGTCTGGAACCCCCCCCCCCCCCTCTACTTCCTCAACAATCTTCTTGAAGAAGTCCTTTCATTTAAGCTTCTGGTCTCACTATCTGCTATGATCTTCCTGGGAAGCCACATTTCCAACCTGGCCTCCAAAGCCAGTTGACGACTGGGAATCCTCCATCATGCAAAGTCCTTCCTCGGCCTAACTGAACTCCTGACCACATAAAGGTTTTGGCTGCAGCCTGATGGAGTACTGCTCTCCCTCTGGGCTGGTGCTCCTGCCTCTCACACTTTCTCAGCTTCAGGCTGTGGAAACCAAGCATTTAGGATCACTGGTGGTCTCCCACGATGAGGCTGAGTGTTTGGGTGTTCTCACTCTTTCACCACAGGCAGGTCGGTGGTCTTTCTTTCTTTTACCATCTCCTCTCCAGTCTCCTCCCCCCCCTCTTGTCTGCGATATGTTCCTCCCCCCCCCCCCCCATTTCCGCAGGAGCTCAAGGTCTGCAGCAACCCTCTTCTCGTAAAACTATAAAAAACACAATCACTGCTACCTTCACTCTTCATTCCTCTTTTGTCCACCTTTGGAATAAACTCCCTCACTCTGTTCAATCCCATTCTTCCCCCAGGCCTTCAAAGCAGCTGTTCACCACCACCCTTATCTCCCCCATCCAACCTCGATCTTTTCTACCCTGTTAATCACTCCAAACCACCTCCTTCAAATTCCCTGCTTTCCTTCCTGAAATCCCTGTAATGTCAATCATTTCCCAGAGTCCAGAAATTCTGTAATGTCCTTAATATAATAAAACCCTGTAATGTTCCTGCCCATCCCTCTCCTTCCACAGATTTCTCATGTCTCTGTTCCCACGTTTTGTCCTTCCCTCTCTCGCCCCCTCTGTCTCAT
This sequence comes from Eptatretus atami, assembly GCA_035128595.1. NCBI lineage: Eukaryota > Metazoa > Chordata > Myxini > Myxiniformes > Myxinidae > Eptatretus > Eptatretus atami. The sequence goes on along the minus strand of CM068957.1, from coordinate 146,514,241 downwards.
GCCCCTTGCTGTACATTGTGTGTTAGCTCTCATGCGAGCCTCGACAATGTATACAAAAAAAATTCTCATAAAACAATTTTGACAAAAAAAAATTGGTGGTTGAATTTATTGACCAAATATGCAACTCCCCATCAAATCCCAAGTCAATTGGATGAAAATTGACAATTTTAGAAATTTGGCTATGTTGGCCTTTTGGCTGATGTTGACCTTGACAATAATTGGTGGTTGAATTCAGCCACCTGATATGCAAATCATCTTCAAATTTCAACTCAATCGGATGAAAATGGAGGATTTTCGAAATCCCAGCTTAGTTGTTGACCTTTGGCCTATGTTGACCTTTTGACCTCAAAAACAAAAGGTGATTTCTTATCACAAGCTCTACCATGTGGTGAAGTTTCATGAAGATTGGTTTAAAATTATGACTTGTAGGCGATAAACAGACAGACAGACCAACAGACAGAATAACAAAATCGACAAACCAATATACTTGAAAAATCTTCGATTTTGCAAGTAACAAGTAGCTGTACATTCAAAGTTCACCGCCCCCATGTTAAATAAATAAATAACTTCTCCAGCGTTCGACATTGGCCTCGATTAATCGATTAATCAATAAATCAAAAATACTCTTTGTAGCCAAATCACTTGGTCATTGTCATGTCCAAATATTAGCTTCCGAGCTCAAAAGGTACCTGAGATATTGCCAGGATGAGAAATAAAATAAATAAGTAACTAATAAATCGATTATAATTAAGTTACTCGATAATTAATCAATTAATTTATTAATGAAAAATTAAAAATATCCCTTTTGGCAAAGTACATCTTAACTTTTGTCCGCAAATTTCAGCTTCCTAACTCAAAGGATGGCTGAGATATCGCCAAGACAAGCAAACAAAACAAACAAGAAAACAAACAAACGGAGTGAAAACTGAATACTGCACTCTCTTCCTTTGGTGCCCGGCGATGACGTCGTGCATCGCCTTGATTAACAAACAGAGTAAAAACTGAGTACTCCCTGCGCCCGACGAAAATGTCGTGCATCGCCTTGGTATTAAATTGGGAAGGAGCGGTGTACAAAAATTAGTCGTTTGGCACCAGTTTGGCGCAGAGTTCTAGTTCTTCTCCTTCTCCTTTTTCTCCTCCCTCCTCCTTCCTTCTTCCTCTTCCCTCCTCCCTCCTTCATCCGTTTTCCTCCTCTTCCATATGGATGCTAAAGTGATGAAATTAGTCAGTGTAACAGGGTGGACTACATGAATATTGCCATCTCGCACTCTGGCACAGCAGTGGTAAGACCTGACATCTTTGTGAGAAATGATGTAACGGCTGTGCAAAGCATTCTGGGTATTTCCAATATGGCATTGAATGGTGTGTTCTCATCAAAAAAGGAGCGAACATTGTGGAATGAGGTTTGTGTTGAAAATAACGGTTAAACCTTTGACTTTCAAAATGTTGAAATTTATGAAAATGTTTAAAAATTCCATATTGAGGCAATGCATGACGTCATCGCCGGTGCCGAAGGAAGGCAGTACTCAGTTTTTACACCATTTTTGTGCACAGCTCCATCTCAAGACAGCGCCACACCCCATGATCCAATGAATCCATGACTCCCCAGGCCCAACCCAGACATCTGTTGACCTCTGGCTCACAGCCAGTGGAGTCATGAACATCACTGCCAAGGTAAGTGAATCTCTCCATGACCTCGACATTCTCACCACAAACAGGTACAGACAAGATAGCAGCATCCAAGATGTCATTGAAAGGCTGGATCTTAGTTTTGACCCAGGAGACCCATAATCCCAGCAGCTCCGATTCCTCATTCAGCACATCGAGGGCCTCCAAAAGGATATCCAAAGTCTCCACAAAGATGACTGCATCATTTGCAAAATCAAGCTCAGAGATCTTGACATTCCCAAACGATGCACCGCAGCTTGATCTCTCCAACATCCTCTCCAGAATCCATTCCAAACAAGAGCTGAAAAGTGGGGGCCAGTAAACACCCCTGACGAACTCCAGTGACAACTGGAAATAAGTCGGAGATTGTATCACCACCCCTCACAGCACTCTTAGTGTTCGAGTATAGTTCAGACATCAGATAGATCAGTTTTGGTGGCACCCCACGAAGACCAAGAATCCTACAGAGGGTATCCCGTTTCACTGAATCAAATGCTGTGCAGAGATTAACATAGGCTGCAAGTAGCCCCTGCCAAAACTCTCCTCTGCGTTCGGTGAGGACCCGAAGAGCAAGAACACAGTCAATCATTGACCTCTTTGGTGTGAGGCCTGACTACTCTGGGTGCTGGTGCTCAAGCTGATGGTGACAAACCCTACTGAGAATTTTCCCAGCAAAGATCTTGCCCAGCACTGAGAGCAGCATCACCCCTTGGTAGTTGTTGCAGTCCTGGCGGTCACCCTTCCCTTTCCAGAGAGGGCCAACAAGGCACCTCTTCCAGTCAGTTAGGATGATGCCTGTGTTCCAGGCTGAGCTCAGAAATGTATGCAACAACATGAGTGCAGCATTGCCACCAGCCTTGAGAAGTTCAGCATGGATGCCACAAATCCAAGGAGCTTTACCCTTTTTCAATTGGTTCACCACAGCCTGTGTTTCCACAAATGAAGGAGGATTGCAATTCATTGGAGGGTCAGAAGTAGGGATAGTAACACCCCTGACATCCAACTCAACAGCGGGTAGATCAGCTTGTTACAGCCGCTCAAAGTATCCGGCGTCGCGGGTCTTCACGTTGGGCTTCTCTGTCAAGAGGCTGCCACCCTCCGCTCTAACTGCAGTACACCGAGGAATGGGATTGGAGGAATGCAATGCACAAATTCCCCTGTTAGCAGGATGAGAATCACTTGACCACAAGTGATGCTCTTCCCCCTCACAGATTTCTCGCACATAGGCCTCATTGTCCACCCTTTGTGCACGTTCAGCTTTTTCTCCTCAGCTTCCTGAACAGTTCAGCTCTGCCATTCAGCATGGCCCTGCGACTCTGTTCAATGGTATCCAGTGTCCCTTGAGGGACAAATTTCTTCTTCACCTGGCGGTGAGTTCCAAGACATCCACCAGCATATATCAAGGATGGTGGTCTTGAAGGCGCTCCACAACTCTTCAGGATTCTCCAAAGCACCCAGACCCCTCAAATCTCCACTCAGCCTGTTTGCAAACTCCTTAGCTACCCTCTCATCCTTGAGCTTGTCAACATCCAGCCAAGGCTAGGATGGTACCATTCTCCTGGATTTAAGCTGCAACGTCATAGTTGTTCCAACACGCCTGTGGTCAGTATTGAGGAACTGAGCACTCCGGTAGACCCCGCAGTTCTGAATCATCCTCCGGCGACCATCAATGAGCACAAGGTCAATCTCCTTTGCCACACCACCAGCGTTGGAAGTCCAAGTACAGCAATGACCCTGTGGGTGCTGAAACCATGAACCAGCCACCCGAAGTCCATGACTTCTTGCAAAGTCAAGGAACCCAGTGCTATTCTGGTTCACAGTTTCAGACCCTTGGGGACCAACACACATCTCATAACCATCCCTATCATTTCCAGTCAATACATTGAAATCCCCCAAGACTCAAAGAATATCTTGCCTGGGGCACTGATCAACCACAGACTCGAGCGTGGCATAGAATGCGTCTTTCATGGTGATATCACTCGCCTCAGTCCGAGCATACACAGAGACCAGGGAAATGATACCACAGGAGTGACAAATCCTTCTTCTCATAACACACTCGTTGACTGGTGTTACCTCAATTAACATTGGAGTCAGCTGATTGGACACGGCTACAGCAACTCGTTTGGCATAGTAACCATCAGAGCAACCAGACCAATAGTCGGTGTAACCACCCACCATGATCTTTCCGCAATCCGGTCTCCAAACCTCAGAGAGTGCTGTAATATCGATGTTCAAACGCTTGAGCTCTGATGATAACAGAGACAGGTGATCATCCTCTCTTGGGGAGAGGATATTTCAGGCACCCACCTGAAGGAACCGCTTCAAGTTATCCCAAGGAGACTGCCGTCTGGTGGAAGACACCTCAGCACCACCCCGACACACACGCCACATTCTAACCCAGTAAAGGATACCCTGTGGTTTTTCCTCCAATCATCAAATAGTGAGCGTCCCGAAGGCATTTATCCCGTCATCCGGTGAGCTGCCCTGTGGAGGGCAGCTGCACAAGAGGTACTCCCATGGAGTGGGTTTCCAGATTTCTTTGTGTTTTTTTTGTTTTGCGGAGCGAAGGGTTTTACAGTGGCCAGAGTGCAAATCCTGCCATCAACCTCCTCAGAAAAAACAAGTAACCCAACTGTAGGATGACGTCCACAGACACAGTTGTGCACTAGATATGGATGGCCGTTGGCTCACAAGGAGCTCCTTTGACAGGTTTTGTTTTTAATCCTGCTGGGTGTCCACATCCATACACCCTCATCACCATGAAACCTGGTGGGGGAGACGTTTGTTTTCTTGTTTTCTTGCTTTCTTGTTTGTTTGCTTGTTTGCCCGGACAATATCTCAGTGATCCTTTGATCTGCGAAGCTGAAATTTGGGGACAAACATGAAGATGTGCTTTCACAAAATGGTATTTTAATTTTTTTTATTTATCAATTAATTGATTAATTACTTAGTTATTATCGATTTATTAATTACGTATTTATTTTATTTCTCATCCTGGCAATATCTCAGGCATATTTTGAGCAAGCAAGATGATATTTGGACATGACAGTGACCAACTAATTTGGCTATAAGGGGTATTTTTGATTTATTGATTAATCAATGAATCGATTCATTATTCATTTTTTTTATTAATAACTTAATTTTCAAAAAGTTAGAGATGCAGATGAAAGTGGTGGTTTTGGTATTCTTTTAGCCAATTGACTAAGAAATTAATTATTTTATGATTATTACTTATTTATTTTAATTATGCAATTAATCAATTGATCAATCAATTATTGTACACCGCTCCCTCCCAATTCTGTCTCCATAAGCTGGAAGGTGGCATCGCAGGGCGACAAACACACCTCCCAAAGACACCCAAAATGTCAAATATGTCAGAATTGGAAAAATTAACTTTTTTTTTTCGCAGTTTCTGCTGCTAAACAGCTGCTAAGTGTTTATGTTTTTCACTGCTGCTAAGTTTTAATTCGGGAGCTTAAATTTTGTAATTTGGCTTACTTTAAGAGATTCAAGAGGTTATGGCATATGTGGAAATAAAATAAAGCCAAAAACACTGGCCTCTCCGGGTGCTTAGAAGCAATTTCAATGTGTCTAGCGATTCGTAGGTATGATGATCAGGCAGTCGATGATATGAGTGAGGAAAGTGAAAACAAAAGACTTTATCGTTAAGAAATCATTGCAGCCGGTTCCAAGTCAAGGCATTGTTGAGCAGGCCAAAAAAAAACAAAAGAAAAGCAAATTAAGATGCCATCGAGGGAGATTGAGGTGTCTGACGATGAGCCTGATAAAGGATATAATTAAATAAGGCTGTTAATTATCTTCAAAAGGGGTGTTTTAATTAACCTAAAAACACAATTTTCACTCTTGCACTTCCTTGGAGTTTTTTTTAGTTTGCATGCAAAGGTTTAGGCTCCTGGGTTTTATGGTTTTGGAGTTATGGAGGACACACGCGCATGCGCACATGCACAACACAGCAACACACACACACAGCACTCGCACGCACACACACACACACACAACACACACACACACACACACACCAACAACACAACACCACACACACACACACCACACACACACACACACACTGACTGATACACTGACACAATGACACAAACTGACATTTATTTGTGTTGATAATAATTGTATTTATTTGGTGCCTTTTAGTCCAGTAAACCAACGACTTTTGATTGGAAAAAATAGGGGAGAAGAAACTTGGCAGGTACCTTCATGTGATTATCAGAAACAACATACTAAAAGTCCCCGAGTGTCACTGTGAGCTAACTCGCACACCGGAAGTGACGTCATACCTTTATAAAAACTTAATACCTGTGGTAAGACTAGGTGGATTCCATCTACTCATGTCATTCATGGGCGCTGTTGGATACATAATGAGTGGAAGTGACTCAAAGATTGTGGTCACTTTATTTACGCAACTGACTCAGTTATAAATGTTGCAGGTCATGCATATGCTAGGGCATTGCGCGCGCATTACCTCACCCAGGCAGCATTAGCGGTCGTTTTCTTGAGTGAAATTGAAATCGAGGAGGATCTTGTGAACAACTTGGTTCCCTTCATGAAACTGCACAAATGAATACCAACCTATGGAAGACATCACCAACAGTACTGTTTTGAACATGGTCATTGAAAAGCTGGAGGCTATCAAGCTCCAGGCGAAATACTAGCCGAACAGCAACTTTGGGTTCAGTATTTCAATCAGGTAACACTGATGGCGAATTTGTACGTGCCGAGCGATGTGGTGATTGGCAATTGCATCTCGAAACGATTCGCGGAATGATTCCACATTTCATGCAGCCGGACACTTGGCTTATGCAAAATATGCTCACTTGTATCTTCAGCAAATGTCCAAGTTGGATGCCAAGATGACAACCAGCAGAGTTCCAGAAGTTTTCGTCCATGGGTAACTTCACAATCCGACGTAGTGATAAAATGTGGGCGGGAGTCTGGACTGACATGACAATAGAACAAGTTTTGATGCGCGCATAAAACGTCTGGAGGCCTGACACGTGGCGAGGCATGACTGACAGTGTTTTGAACCGGTGGGTGCTCGGTATGCCTGGCTGTACAGAGCTAAATCATCGTTTTGAAGAGTTCTGTGGCGTCAGTTTCACTACTTCTGAGGAACATGTTGAACTTAGGAAATCTCGCCAATTTCGGGATAACCAGGATGTAGAAAACCTCTTTGCGTGGCTAACAGTCCATTCACGCTTTGCCCACAAGTCATGAATTGATGTCATAGGTTCCGGTGTTCTAGGCAACGATAGCATCAACTGTGATTCCGCAGTAGAGATTGGTACAGAAGCAATGAAGAAATTAACGGGCAAGACTTTCGGTGATGTTCAGTTACATCGGAAAGATAGGGTCCTTCCATTGGCAACCGTCGGCAATTCTGTGAAAGTGCGCGACGAAATCATACCCGTGAATACCATGCAACTGTTCAACAGGATTATCTGCGTGATAAAATCAGATGAGGACTTGCTTCATGCTAGAGTATGAGTTACGCCCTCGCCCCTTGTCATTGTTCGATGACATATCATGAGAAAGACAAAAAGGCCGTCCTATACCGTGTGATAGAATCATACGCCGCAAGTGAACAAACTTATCCAAGGATAGCATGTGCGTTGTAGACGGATGTTATCTACTGGACGGGTGGTATGGCACAACATGGGACATACAGCGACGTGTACAGCGCTACGTATCTATGTACAAAGACACTATGGTACAACAGTTATGTCATATTTGACGGCTACGGTGATGTATGTAGCACAAAGACGTTGAACACGATCGAAGACCTAAAAGGGTCGAATCCGCAGAGATATTGTTCACTGATGACATGCCTATTACCATTCGACAAGATCGATTCTTGACAAATGGAAGGAACAAGACCAGGCTAATTGAGGGTTTGAAAGTACAGCTGGAACAAGCGGGGATACGAGTAACAAATGCGGAGGCAGATGCCGATACGATGATTGTTCGCACTGCAATAGAACTGTCACATGATAAGGACGTAGTTTGTAGGCACAGATAGCGATTTACTAATTTTGCTGACTCAACTTTCTCAACCAGACAATTGCATCTGCTTCTTTAAACCGGGAGCGGAACAACCCTAACAAGGTATTTGATATCAGACGTGTCCAGGTCGTCTACCAGAGGGATTCTCCCAATCTGTTTTTTTCTGCATGCGATACTAGTTGCGATACCACTTCGGCTCTCTATAGACAAGGGAAGAAGAAAGCATTCAAGCTACTACTGAAGCGTCAGATCTAAATACGTGCGTGGAAGTCTTCAATAACCCTCATCATCAGAATGCTCCGTTACATCTGCTGGAGAAGAGTTCCTACTAGGCTTTATGGAGCTCCGAGGACAACATCTTCCCTGAACAAGCAAGATATCACTGTTTTATGAAAGCAGTTGCAAAGTGTCCAATTCATACCAAACTCCAGCTCGTGTCCTACACTACGTCTGCAGCAGCAAAAGAACATTCCATGCGTGTTTTATCATCAGGTACAAAATGGTTAGGTTGTGATATACCACCGACAGATGGGTTGGGATTTAGTCGATGGACAGCTGTATCCAACTCTTACGCGCAAGCTCCAGCCCCAGACACTCTTTTAAATTATTTATGCAACTGCAAGACTGAATGTGAGCGACGATGCGGATGCAGGAAAGCTGGCATTCAGTGTTCACCACTATGTGGTCAGTGTCGCGGTGGTGGTTGCAGCAATTCTGAAAAACCAGACACTGGTGAAGAAGTAGACGATGAGCCAAGCCGTGGGTCCAATGTGAAGAATCCAGTGAGCTTGTGCAGTCTGACAATAGTTCTGACGATGAATATGATGAAGATGACACAGGTCTACAAGAGGCAATCTCGCTAGTTCGATGTTTATTCGGATGAACCTACAGCCTCAACGTCGACCAAGGGGGTGCGAAGAGAAAAACTAAGCATGGAAACAATAAGCAGTGATGCTTCTGCCGAAAACTGAAACTTTGTTGATCCTGTGAGATTTACTGCAAGTGTTTGTGACCGAGAACAATTAGATTAAGTATGAAAAAGTCTCTAAGTGCATTTTACGGTAATGACGTCATTTCCGGTATAGTGACGTTAGCTCACATTGACATGTGGGGACTTTTAGTATGCATTCTATAGGTCCAAAGAAGATTCCCACCAAGTTTCATCTCTCCCCTATTTTTTTCCAATCTTTGCCAAAAAAAGTCGTTGGTTTACTGGACTATTTTGCCTCTGGATAAAAGGCCCTGCATTTATAATTAATATAAGACATGCTTTTGGATTGAAGACGATGGATCATTTATCGTGAGCACGTCATGATGAGCATCTCATTTATATCAAGCTTTCTAATGACGAGGTAGATCTCTTGACACTTTTTGAGATCTTCTGGGGGCCAATATCGCTTTAGTGAAGCAAATGAAGGCTGTGATAGTTTCATGGAGCACCAAGGAAAAGGCAAATAACGACTACATTTACCTTCACTGAACTGTGAACACCGGTGGTAAATTAGAAACAAAGCCTCATCAGATCCATTCGTGAAACTATTCTCGGATAGACTGTAGAGCTGAAGAAATGGAAAAAGAGGGCATGGAGTTGATGAAGGAGATGATAATGGAGGGGGTAGGGGGAAGGTTCGGCGTGATTCAGTGTTTTATACATCAGCCATAAGGTAGTGGAGAGCGGCGAAGCTGTGGGAACGAGACGAATAGAGAAATGCTCCATCTCTCTCCATGCCATGCCCTTGTCAGATAAACGCAGTGACAGTGACTGTGATAGATCGTGTCCTGGTCATATATACGCCTCACATGTCACCATGGTACCACCACTTGGTCATGTTAAATCACGAAGCGGTGATCTGCCATCCACGGCCTCCTGCATCACCCAAACTCTAATGTCCTGTAAGCCTCACAAACTGAGTGACGCACACTTTTTTCATGTAAATTGATGAGTATTTGGTGGGTTTTTATTGAAATTACTATCTCAAATTGTTTTTGGTCAAATAAAATTGCCTGCCACCCGTTGGTGCAAGAATGACGAAGGACGTTCGGATAGACCGTGTCAGCATGAAGGTCCTGCGAGCACGGGTCTTTTAAAGGAGCATTAATGAAAGCCCTAAATTTGATTTTTTCTGGCCTTTGCATGCACATTATTGTGGACTGGATTTATATTTGTTTAAAACTACATCAAAAATATAATAAATCCCTCACAATAAAGTGGAGTTGAATGCAATACCAGGAGAATAGATCCAAACGTGAGAGTATTTGTAAAGAGGACAGATTGAATTCAAGCAAACGCCTGCTCTCTATATATTGTTTCTTAAGCAGTTGTTATAACAGTCAGGCTTTCAATTCATGTCCTGTGTTTGGAGACGTTGAATATCCCAGCAATGATTTTTATTTTACTCACATTTTTATTGAACCACAAATACTGCACAGAAGCACATAAACCAAAAATGCTTCTTTGGTTTTTTTTTTAAATCACCCTTGCCATCTCCTCCCTGCATCGCGCAGCTAAGGTGTGTCTGTGTCAACCCATCAATGCAACATCACTAATCAGACTTTACTCGCTCGAGGATTTAATGTATTATCACATAGTTACAACTCCCATCACACATTTTATTATATTGTCGTGGATCATGCCTGGTGTTGGCTTAATGGTTAGGGTGGTGGGCTTGGGATCCGAGGATCCTGAGTTCAAATCCCACTTGCTGTTGAATTAATACCAGCTCTGCCTATCGCCCTTCTGAGGTCGGCAAAATGAGTGCCAGCTTGCTGGTATCCTGTGTCAGAATGGCGACCTATCCAGGATTGAGCCCAAAAGCCAAAGAGACTGCTTAGGCAGCACCATCGCTCTAAAAAGAGTGTGGTCCCGATGGATGGATGTCGCAGATCTGGGGTTCGAGGCTTATCACGAGGGGAAGAACTTGGGTCCCTCCCGAATGCCTGGTCCTGAGGCCACCGGGCACAGATAACTCCACACACTGACAGGTTGCTAAGCAACCACGAACGCCGATTGGCATGGCCAATCTAGGCAGGGTTACACTACTTCGCGTAATACCTTACCTGTGGACGGCCGGCTAAATGTGGTCAGTGCCCTCAGCGTACACTCGGATTACTGCTGAGCTTTACACTGTGTAGATTACACAGTGGAGAACAGCTGTCTTGAAGATGTGGAGGGAAGAATGAAATTGAAGAGAGTGTGGAAGTTGATTACACAGGCAGGAAAAAGAGGAACAAATGGGTGGAGGTGAGCAGTGATCCTGGATTTAGTTAGTTTCAACAGAAGGGGGTTGATGGTGGACCGTGTGTATCCTGCAGAAACCTGGAGGGGATAAGGCATAGAAAGAGCACAGTGTGCAAGACTAGAAAGGAGGCGGTAAAAGGCAGTGAGACCACCGACCTGTCTGTGATGGCGAAGTGATGGTCCCATCGACTCAGCTTCATCGTTGGAGATTCCAATATTATTGAAGGCCTTGGTTTACACATCGTCAAGCTGAGCAAAATGTGAGGCAGGGAAGCAGCCCAGAGGGGCGACCAATATTCAATCAAGCTGCAGATGAAGGCCTTGTAGTTGGTCAGGAGTTTAGGTGTGCCAAGGAAGGACTTTTTACGATGGAGGATGCCAGTCAGCAGCTGGCCATGGAGGCCAACTTTGAAATGTGGTTTGTCCAAGAAAGATCATAGCTTATGACATGTAACCATCAATTTTAATCGTTCATTTACAGGCATTTGCTAGTGATTATGGACAAATGACATTTGTTTGTTCTTACTGTTGCTTACACTTCCTTCCTGAAAGCTCCTGTCTTGTAAGGACCTGAAAGTCCCTGTAGTGTCCGTCTTGTCTATCCTGTGTACCCTGCCCCATCCCTCCCTCTTCCACAGATCTCATGTCTCTGTTCCATCCTGTTTTTTCCTTCCTTCTCCCACCCCTCTTGTCTCCTGCTCCCCTTGTTGTCCGTTCTGTGTGTTATCTCTCATACGAGCCTCTTGCACAGAAGCACATAAACCAAAAATGCTTCTTCTTTTTTTTTGAACACCTGTGGTTATATGGTGTCGTGAAGAGTTGCTTCATCGCAATGAGTCGATGCACCTCCTTCATAAGGTTGATGTAAATTGAGTACCACAGTCACTCATTACCTCTTGTGGTAGTCCTACTTGGAAGAAGACTTCCAGCAGTGCTTCCGTGACCCTCTCCGCTTCAATCTTGGGGAGCACATTTTCTTCAGGGTACCTTGAGGTGAAGTTAACAACGGGCAAGATGTACCAGTTGCCCTTATCAGACACTGGGGAAAATGGTCCAATCAGCTCCACGGCCACTCTGTGAAAGGGCTCCTCGATCAACGGCATGATTCCCAATGGTATCTTGGAAAAATCTCCATTTGGGGATGGTCCTCTGGCAGATGTCGTGGGATTTGCAGAATCTGCTGATGTCACAAGTTATCCCTGACCAATGGAAGTTGCTCATTATTCTGTCAGTTGTCTCCTTCGTTCCAAGATGACCTCCATCCATCCATTGAGACCATACTCTGCACAGAGCGTTGGTGCTGCCTAAGCAGTCTCTTTGGTTATTGGGCACATTCCTGGATGGGTCACCACTCCGACACAGGATACCAGCATGCCGGCACTCATTTTGCCGACCTCGGAAGGATAACAGGCCGAGTTAACTCCATCTGGTATTAATTCAACAGCTGAGCGGGATTTGAACTCAGGACACGAGGATCCTAAGCCCGCCACCCTAACCATTAAGCCAACACCAGGCATACAAGATGACCTCCAACAATATATTTATGTGCCAATTTCATCATGGCCTCTCGATACTTGGTCAGAACGATGATTTGCTTCACCTCGGTTGTGTCAGTTGTGTAGATACGGTGCAAAACACCTTTGTGGACTTCGAGCCTGTACGTCCTCTTGTCCCGTGTCTAATGATCGCTGTTATCCTGCTCCTCCTTCCACAACCTTTGAAGTGAGACATCTTTCTTTCTGAGCTTGCTCGAGCTCTTGCAAAGTCACTTTAGGAATGTCAAATTGTGACACCTTCAATGGTTTGATGTCGTCTTTGTTGCGCTTGGTCTGTGCCTTGGTCACTGCTGCTTGTGCCAGTTGTGAAATCCCGTTTGGGTCTGGATATTTGGCCTCTCTTGCTCCTGGTATTTTACTGATCACAAGATCACAAATGGGGTCCTTCATGCACATGACCTCCAGCTCTCCTATGTAGTATGGTGTATTCATTTGGATATTTGCAACTGGATAGTGAAACAATGTACTGGTAATCATCTTGCAGGAGTAGACCTCGTCAGACATCTGCCTTGTAGTCACCAAGTCTTTCTTCACAGCTCCACGAGTACATCCCGAGTCTCTGAGTACTGTCAATTTCTGTGAACCCACATAGCCTTCATCAATGGTGATGTTGCCATTGGCGATGCCAGCAGTGGTTTTCTCGCAACTGCTGAAGACCATAGGTGTTGACTGAAATCCTCCGTTGTTCACCCGGATCTCTTCAGGACACTTTTGCACAACTGATGCAGACTGCTCTTTCAGATCTGCTCCTCACGTAAGATCTTTCTTCTGTAAGTCATGCACTGCACTGGCTGCCTTCTGTTGTGACCTCATCTGAGCTGCCTTCCTCAATCGACATTCGGCCATCATGTGGCCTTTCTTGTTACAATAGAAGCATTCCCTCTCGTTTCTACTGAATTGGGGCTTTGTAGGCTGAGATGGGTCAGTCTTGTGCAGCAAACTGTCTGACCTTGGTTTCATTGTGATGTCCTTCTTCTTGATTGACCTTCCAGTAATACACCCACCATGTGCTTCAATATACTGCTCAGCCAAGGCTGTCATTGCTTCAGTGTTCTGAGACACTCTCACGTATGAACAGGGCCATCTCCATAGAACACACATGAAGGAACTGTTCAGGAACCAACAAGTTGATTAATGCTTCAAAGCTACGTTCACACTTTGCCATCAAAGTCCATTGTGCAAAGCACCGTCTCAAACATGTCACGAACTGAAACACAGTTTCACCTTTGTCAGGTTTAATTTATCTGAACCTCCAGCAATATCCCTCCTCTGTAAGTTCATACCTCTTCAACAAGACCACTTTCACGCGATCATAGTCGTGAGCATTCTCCGAGGGCATACTGGTATATACCTGGAGTGCTTTGCCTGTCAGAAGGGGGCTGAGACTAACCACCCAGTCCTCTTGTTCCATTGTTGACTTGTAGTGAAGTGTTCAAATCTCTCAAGGTACGCTCATCGTGTTTCTCATCAAATTTGGGGAGCTTTGGCTCGTTCACCATACTCGTACATCGCCAGTGTCAGTGCGGTGTAAGCACGTGTAGCTGCTTCAATCTCTAACTGTATTCTTGCCAATTCAATCTTCATTCACATTTCCTCCTTCATACGTTCCTCTTCCCAGGTGCGTTCGCGATGTTCCGCCTCCTCTTTCTGTGAACGTTCCTCATGTTCCGCTTCCTCTTTGCATGCCTTACATTCATGGGCCTTCTCTTCTTTTGCAGCTGCTTGCTGTTCTTTAGCAAATGCCATTAGTGTTTCTCCTTTCAGTCCAAGCCGCTCGCCTCGCTCAATCCACTTGTCAAACTCCATGGCAGATGGATGAGTGATTGATTTAAACTCAGATCCCAATTGCAGAACTGTGGCTTAGGCATAGTCTTCCTCGTGTGCTGTTTCTGTGACACTGTAAAGCCTTTTACCACTGACAGATCCTGTCACGATCACCAAAAATGTCAAAGGTGGGAGTGATACGCACACCTTGGGGGTTTCCCACCCTTTGGTGTATGTTGTATGTCCTACCCGTTCTTTCATGACTGCATTCCAGGGTCATGAATGAACGTGCAGGCCAGCTACCATTTGAATGGATCTTTGTCAGCTGGTGTCTGTGACTTCTGAGTGACATTACAATGACCTCATCAACAGCATAACGTTTTTGAAAGTTGTATTTTAAATAAGCAGATACAAAGTCAAATGAGGAAGTTCACTGTAACATATAACGTCCAACTCCGATTCCCGTGTTGAGTCCTTTCTGCCACCCAGTGTCCCAGTCCTGCCGGCACAACTCACCTGTGTTCACCTCGTCCTCCGGGACTGTCAAACCTTCGATTACCGTCGCGGTGTCCTCTCTCCCATGCTGGCCCATCCATGATGATTTAAAGAGCTCAAAGAAATTATTTCCCGATACACAATCTTAACGAATTTTAATCGACCTGGTTATTATAATCGGCTCCACGTGTTAACGATTACTCTGGACATTAACACGTCGTTCATTCATCAGAGTTGAATCAAACATGGGACGATCAAAACACACTTCTTGTCACATGTGCACCCGTCTCTGTACACCTCGCTCTCATGGGTTTGCATAGTATCACAGAACAATCCCGTGCCTTCCAGCAAATGCGATTCTAGTCCATCTGGAAGTTTCATCTGAGGATGTTCCGGCATCTTCAGAACTCTCACCAGGCTGTTTACAATACGATACTGCCATCTACAATCAAAATTAGCTCATTATATCAAGCAGTTTATATTACAATTTACCGATCCGTGCTGAACGAAACGTATAACATGTAACCGTCAATTTTAATCGTTCATTTACACGTATTTACTAATGTTTACGAATAAATCTTACAACATCTAGCTTTTAACTGACAGCCGTTTGGAGAAATCCAGGTTGGAAAGTTCGCAGATTGAGTCAGTCCCAGAGTCACAGAATTGCTTTGCTGAAGTGCCATGGCTGGTGAACGAGGTACCAACACTCAGCCAGGTGGCTAAAATGCTGAGAGAGAGAGAGAGAGAGGAGAGAGAGAGAGAAGACGAGAGAGAGAGAGAGAGAGAGAGAAGAGAGAGTCGTCACTGTTAGAGGATGGGACAACACACAGATGAACAAGAGGTGGAGCGGGGGGGGGGGGACTCGCAGCCAGAGGTATCCCTCAGGGTTGGGAGGGATGAAGGTCAATACAAGAGCAGTCGGAAATTGAGTTATTGATGTAAAGTGCAACTCGGCACCAGGGCGTAGTTCAGGCCTATCAAATCAAAGGAGACAAATAACCGGTGAGAGATATAAGGATTTGAGCAATCATGTGCGAGGAAGGATTCTGTTAAACACATTATGTCTGGTTTTTCAGCAGCGGACTTGATTGAGGATCTGTCAGGTTAGAGTGAAGGCCTCGGATGTTTGAGTCCACACAGTGAGAGATGCGGGGAGGAGGCATAGGATGGTGCAGGTTGGGAATTCTCAGTGGGTGAGAATGTTTTGTGTGCGGGAGAAGGTTTGAGTGTGTGGGGAATGTTTTAGAGGATGAAGTGAGTGGAGAAGTCTTTAGGGGTGGGGTAAGGAGAAGCATTGAGGGGTGGGTTGAGGAGGGATACAGAAAGGGGGACACTAAGTTTTGAGGAGGTGGAGTGAGGTGGATTCTTTTCTTGATTCCAAATTCCAAATTTGACAAACAGAATAGACATCATGGGGTGGGAGATTAGAATGTTTGTTAAGCGTATGGAGAAACGCTGTGTTGTATGAGCAGGGCAGGGGGTTTTTTCTTTGGGGGGGGGGTGTAAGAGGTTTGTGGATGAGTGCAGAGAAGACAAATGCCTCGGAAAAACAAATCCTTTAGAAGAAGAAGAAAAGAACATATATCATGGTGGAAACTAAGAATATGTCCTGCATCTGTGAAATTGATTATAAGAGTTGAGATACATTCTTAACATGTTTTAAATGAAGCGTTTATATTTAATGTAGATTCAGTTTGAAGAAATAGGTGGGGGGGGGGGTCAAGTCAGGTCAGGTATGGGAGCATGCGCGGAGCGCAGGCGTCACTGAGTCCACTTTCCTCCGGTACTCCAGGGGGCCTCCTGTCTGGCCATCCCCGGCAGATGCCTGGCCATCCCTCACCTTGGAGATGCTGATCAACTGCTGCAACCACGAGGCACATGGTCCGCCCATTGGCCTCCTCCACTCACGAGAGGAGGAAAACTTGGTGGAGGAGATGGCTTAGTTGCTGACAGCCCACCATGAAACAGGTTAGTACAGTTTTACATGGTACCTCGGTAAAACAGTAACAGCTTGGTAGAACCAGGAACAGAAGGAAATTCAATAGAAATGAGAATCATTATGTAGTGAAAAATAAAGCTTTTTTTTAATGCCTTCGTCTATGAAGTTGCCGGAGCCATTATGTTTTGGGGTTATCCGTCCAGCTGTCAGTCCATCCTTCCGGCTAACTTAAGAATGGCGAAGGCATCTAAGTAAAACTTGGTACAAGTATGTACAATGACATGCAAAGATGAACCAATTCGATTTTGGAGTTAAAAGGTCAGAGGTCATGGGTGGAAATTTTGTTTCCATGCTCACCTGTGAACTTGTGATTGGATTGTGACCAAACGTGATACAAGTATTATAATGAAGTAAAGATAAACTGATTCGATTTTTGGGTCGAGGGGTGTTAGGGTTAGGGTTAATATCAGTTGATGTCTCGTTTTGGTTTTGTTACTTGATGAAAGTATTTTGCCAAGTATGTTTGTCTGTAGTGTCTGTCTGTTTGTTTGTCATACGATTTTTGTCTACAGTTTTGAAGCAATCATTCTGAATTTTTTGTGTGTACGTAAGTGACCGCCCAAGGACAGCAATGCGGCATTT
>CM068957.1:146485688-146492235 GCA_035128595.1 Eptatretus atami | reverse complement strand
GAATTGCTTCTTCAAAACAATGAATATTCAGCGGATTCAAAAACCAAAGCAGGAACTCATTCCAACCAGACAACCAGCAATATTTCATCTTGTTCAAGAAAAGGTATTTGATATTTAATTGATGAATTAAGGTTCTTGAGTTCTGCTCAACCCGCTTTAAAAATTGACCCCCAGATTTAATGTTCTTCTCACAAAAGATGGAAGACAAGGTTTCAACTGGTGAGGGATGAATCAAGTATATTGATAAACCAATTGGATATGAAAAATAATGATTGATGTGGAGTATATATTGATCTGCTGGACTCTCTTAATTATAGGGTTAGTCTTTCTGGTAAAAGTAGGAAAAATGAGAAGAGAACCACATTATTCATGCTTTAAGTATCCTTGGTTCAGTGTTTAGTTTTCTTCCAAATGACCATCACAATAGTAATAGACTGGTGTTTGTTAGGCAGCTAAGAAGGCCTGAAATAACAATTGTTTTAATGAAGCACAGCATTTTAGGACCAGTTGATGAACATTGAAAATAATTAATAAATATCAATATAAACATTTTATCTCATATTAAATAGATGAGAAGCACAATCCTTTAGTTTCAATTTCCCACAACAAGCGACCACACATCTTTCATTCCCATACCCACTACAACTTGACACAACAAAAGAATATGAGGCATTCTTTATTGTCCATGGAAACTTATTTTATACCTTATTTTAATTATAACTTCATAAAAAATGAACAAGTTTATTTTATAATCCCGGAAGTGGATACAACGATCAACAAGTTCTCACCGGAGGCATATGAGATTTCTCAAATATCTCCCGAAATTGCTCGTCTTATATGAAAGAAACAGGGTGATTGAAACCAAAAAATATTGTTATTAGACATTCAAAAACATACTTCAAAATCAACGATTTAAACTTAAAAATAAACTACAAAGGTTGATTTCACAATGATGAATCATTTAGGAGAGTTGTTGGGTTTCTCCTCAAAAAAGATTTGAAACTAATGGGAGTTTTACAGTGGGATAATGTCATTCAAATATTTCCTCAGTGAAAAAAACTCGGTATTAATTCACTGATTGTATTGCATTGAGGTGCTTATTATAATGATGGAATAAAAAACAATTTTACATATTTTCATTCAGTGGCATACTCAACCCCAATTTTGGTTTATAATTCAATATGGAACCTAAAATCTTTGGGTTTATCCCCTGTGTCAGGAAAAAAACCATTACACAGAGTAAATTTAGGATAACCTTGACAAGATTAATCGTTATGATTTCTTTTAATGGAGAAGAAGTTATTATCTATTGAGATTCACCTACGTGAAGTTTCCAATAAATAAATACGATTGGGTTATTGTGAGGGAAAACACGGTTGGGAAAATGTAAAATAATTACAGGGGATGGGATGTTCCTTTCCCATACTACAAAGGGTGAAGGTATGTATTCTTGGTTAAGAGGATACTATAAAAACCTAAGAGACAAAGGGTGTTGGGACATCAATTTAGAGGAGATGGAATAATTGCATACTCTAATGGGTATCAGTTTCAAACTATTCTTAAACTAAAGACCCTAAATTGGTTCAACTGCTTCTGCTGTGGGAAATGTAGCAGGTGCTGTTAAAAGAGCGTAAAAGATGCCCAAAAGGAATCTTCATAAATACAAGCAATTAAAGAAATTAAAAAAGGTAAAACTCAAGATTGTCCCCTCAAGTACGACAGGAAAATAATTTAAAATACTTGGGTCAGGGTTTCAAAAGTTTAACATCTTTTTTCCTAAATAAATACAATATGGAAGCAATTGATAGTATTCTATGATTTGGCATGATACTATTATGATCTCAAACTCCACTAAAAAAAGAAGATTACTCAGGTAATGCAATAACTGGGAAACAGACTGGAATGCAAAATGGCTACAAAAAGTTTTGAAATAAATAATCAAACAAACCTATTTGAATCTATCGAAAGTTTCTTGTTGTGTAAATTTAAATCACTAAGGCTGGGGAATAACACAAATGCTACACTTCGGTAAATTTGATTTCTTCTGGAAAAATGTCTGATAGTGTGCGTTTGTACATTGCGAACACAAAGAAGTTTGAAGCGGCTTGATTATGTCTCTGCTGTTATCTGAAATGTATTGAAATTACCCACTCTATACATTCAGTTGATAGAATGGGAAAGGGTCTGTCGAAGGTTTTATTCCTGATATGTCAACCGGGAACAACCAACAGACCCTGATATACTCAAATTGAAAGAAAGCGCTATAATGATGACACAAAAGCAGTTAATAGTTTACTGTTGGCAGTTCCTCTTAAAGGTATATTTTGCGATTTTGTGATCATGATAAAGTTCTGTATGGTCTTAAAATTAGATTTCAACTACAAGGAATGATAATGAAAAATAGATTGCTTTTTGGATGTGGTATAGTGCTTTTGGGAACAGAATTAAATTTGTTAATTGTAGGGGAAATTGAGTTGGTATATCAGTGAAATAACTTCCTAATCTTTTAAAACAGAAGAGATGTTTGAATAGAGACTTAACTCAAAAGAAACCCAACTCAGTGTATCATACCTCAAACGAAGATGTCAACACCGGTTAAACTCAACCAAACCAACTTACACGTGAAATTTGGGTGTTCGGAAGAAAGCCACGAATATCTATGGTTTCATTTTTATTAAAGCCAGATGGTGATACTGCGACTGATAAGAATAATGCATTGGAGTGATAATGCTAAGGTGAAACAACTTTGCGTTTCTCTTAGATGGAACATTTTATCACGAATAGATGGAAATTAATTGGGAAAAAAATGATTTTGCTGAAGCATACAAGTTTACCAAAAAGGTGTTGTGAAAGTAATGAAATAAAGAAACCTAATTTTGGATATGACAGCATTTAAAAGTTTGTATTACATCTATGCGTTTGACCTGAGCGCTCAAAAAGGAAACTATAAAAAGTCTATCGAAGGTAGTGATACTTCCCTATAATTGAAGAGGAGAGAGTGAAAAGATAGTTTGATACAATATTGGTTGCTTTTGGAAAAGAGTAAACAGGAATTGCGAAGATTAATACAGATAATTGGTGTTATGATTAGTCTCACATAATTTTTGTTAAATAAAATGAATGGCAAAATACCAACTGGCGGTATATGCTAATCAAATCAATCTTCATAAACTATCATCTTGTGTTCAAAATCAAAAGCCTGTACGATTAACGTTAATACAATTCAGAGAAAAGGAGCAGTAAGAATTTGATGTTTTGCTCACAAGAGAACAGGTTAAAATCTTGATGATAACTGGCTCACTTAAAATTAAAATGACAAACCAAATGTTGAAAAAAATATTCAATAAGAGAGACGAGTGGAGGATTTTCCCATTTCTAATTCCTTTAATTTGCTGGTTTAAGTGCGGTTGGAGCATTGACGGGTGGGTATTTCAACAGCGGTGAAAACTGCAACGAAAGGAAGGCTCAACTCCAGGCTCAAAAAGAATTGGAAAGACATACAAAGAGTTTGAGAAACAAATTAGTGGAAGTGGTGTTTGTTGTAATTGTAGATTTTGCTGAAAAACTTGAAGGTCTGCCTGATAAAGCGAGATTGTTAGTTGGAGATATGCTTTCTTCTATCGCACAAGCACGTGTAAAATTAACTAAAAGGGGTAATGGATTATATCCTTTCTAATAAATAAATGAGCATTGATGAGTGGTTTAGAGAATTGGAAAGAATACAACATCAAATTTAACAACTTGTCAAATATTGTAAGAAATTAAAAATTCATAATGTGGTTATTTGTATGAGAGATGAATTAACAACGTGCCTAAACATACAAAGAATATTATTATGAACTTAGAAGATAATAATGGGAACGGTTCTCATTGGGTTTGTATTTTTAATAATCAAGCCAAATATTATTTTGATATTTTGGTCTTCACCACCGTTTGAAGTCATAAAATTCTTACAGAATTGTGTTTATCAAACATTTCAAGTCCAGAATTAAATTCCAAAGTGTTGTGCGTCAATTATGTCTATATGTGTTATTTCAACTCAACAAAAATAAAAATTTTATGAATTATTTTTAATCTAATATAAATGACTTATGTTGGGAAAGATGGTCTTATCTTTGAGTAATCCAAGACTGGATATTGATTTATCAAATTATTAACAAAGGCACAGGCTGAACGACATAAATATAATATAACCAAATATGAATATGAAAAATGCTTATAAATTAAAAATTATCCAAGCCCGACTGCACGCGAATGACTTGGTGAGATTAAGCGATTTATCACAATAATATCCTTAAATAAAACGGCCGTGTATTCCAAAGATACAGAAGTGTTGATTATCTCCAGGTCATACAGAATTCACAGTTCGAATTAAAATAATTTTTTATAAAGAAGGGCGTATCGTTTGTATGAGATAGAACAAATGGGGGTATGATATGAATGATTTAGGGTATAATTGGTCATTTTAAAATTGACCTAAAAGACCTGGAGCAATTAAATCAGTCTCGTAAGGAAGAATATATCCACTTGGTATAGAGAATGAGTTTTGTGGAGCCACGATTGGTAAACAACAATAAAATAATTTAATAAGGGTAAATATAATAATGGTTTGCTCTTGTTTATATCATGAAACAGAAAAAACAGGATTATATGTAATAAGTAGGGAAATACAAAATGATTTAAACTATGGGAAGATGGGGAGGTGTTTCGTGTCATAATATTATTCTAACATATATTTCTAATACATAAATGATGGCAAGAAGGCTTCAAGAAAATTATCATTTCTGTGTCCAGCATACCTTCAAGAAAAGGGTATTCGGTATTTTAAATAAATGTTCTACAACATAAGAATGATTATTTTCAATAAAAGATTGGCTTTATGCTGATGTTGATAAACCGACAACTTTGGAATAACTAAATGTTAAATAATGAAAAAATTATTAAATTAAGAAAAAGTAAGGCTCTTTTAGAAATTCAGAAGAAATTTTATTGGTTCCTGTTGTAAAAAAAATTATTTTGGATACAGGAATAACAAGAAAATCCTGATGAAATTATGATGATATTCTATGGGGTGAAGCGATTCAAGTATAGTAAGGGACGAGAAGGAGTTGAAGAGAGAGAAGAGGAGGAGGAGAGAGAGAAGAAAAGAGAAAGAGGAAAGGGAGGAAAGGAGAGAAAGAGAAGGAGAAGAGCGAGACTGAATAAATATCAAAATATGGAAACTGGTGAGATTAAAAAATGATTGGTTGTATTACAGAAATAACTCAACCCACCGAGGAGGAAAAAAAAGAATTGACAAGTCTATTTGCATACTTTCGACAAGACTATTGACATGTTTTCAGGAGGGGATAGTGTGTTAATTAAAGTTTTTCATTTTTTTTCTTTAAATAAATGGAGGAGAGAGTGAAGGCATTTCTGAGGATATTTATGTTTATAAATTAAGATTCAAATGTGCATGTTGGAAACTAAAAAGGTTTTTGCACTCTGCAGGAATTTTTCTCATAAATAAATGAGTTATTGTCTCAATGTAAAAAGAAAACTAATACTAAAAATATTTCATATATTTAAAAGTAAAAATAACAGGGTTATACAAAAAGGTATATGTCGTGTGTGTGGTTCAAAAAAATCAATTTATCTCCAAACACAAACTCGGAGAGATATACAAAAGTTTTTATCAGAAGTAAATTTACAACGACTGGAATACCGGGGGAATTACATCTACCAGGGTATTCTTCTGTGGTCCAGGCACAAACTTGGATAAAAGATTAGATGAGGCAGACAATCCTAAACCATGGAGTAAACCTATCAATAGGGTTGATGAAGTGTGCATGAGGCACGATATTGATTATGGGAATACCACAACTTTAGAAGAAAAGCATGAGCCGATAGAGAAATGTTGTATAATTTGTCTCTGATACAAAATCCAACCTTGAGAGAAAAAGTTGATGCGGTTCATCGTGAAGAAGATGATCAGTGCTAAATTGAAACTTGGACTTGGAAATCAAAAAACTTATAGACTCTAATGATGTCATTAAGACTGAAGAGCAATTAGCTGATGAATTACATAAACCAATATTCACAAAGTTTCGTAGAAGGAAGGTTTATTCCAAGGAAGTTGATTATATCTGTCCGCTGATTTGATTGAACTCAATAATGATAAGGGGTACAAGTATGCTTTAACCGTTATTGATTTGAGGAGTAGATATGCGTGGGTTGTCCCATTAAAAAACAAAACAGTAATACTCTTATGTTAGCCTTCAACAGATATTTCATAAAAGTAAGAGAAAACCTAAAAAATTGTGGACTGATGAGGGTAGAGAGTTTTATAACAAGACATTTATGAATTTTCTAAAAAATAACAGTATTACATTATACAGTACTTTAATGAAGGGAAGGCCGTTGTTGTTTGAACGTTTTAATCGTACCTTCAAAGAGAGACTATATAAAAAATTCACACAACTCGGTTCACAACAATGGTTATCTTTTATTCAGGATATTGTGGATAAGTATAATAACACGATTTATACGTCAACAAATATGAAACCAT
>CM068957.1:146445554-146470996 GCA_035128595.1 Eptatretus atami | reverse complement strand
CCCAGCGCTCTGAGGGGGAGTGGCCTAGAGAAGGAAGTGAAACTGAAGGAAAAGACTGCAGGAGCGCCGGGTTGGCGGCGGTGAAACTGAGCGCCGAGGTGGCGCGATGGGGCTTTCGTGAGGAGCGAGCCGAAAGAAAGGCAGGGAAAGGACTGCATGAGTTCTGTGTGCCCTCGCTGGATGAGAAACGAGGAACTTTTTGTTCTCATGGATAGGCGGTTATGCTGTAAAGTTTCTCCTCGATCTGCTCTTCCGTTTTGGAGAAGAGGATTTTTGAAGGTTTTTATTTTTTATTTTCTTAAATATGGCTGCCGAACCACATGACCGATGATGTCAAGTTTTTTTTTTTTTAATACCATTTAAAAAAAAACAACTAAAATGGCCGCTAGTCAGCCATCTTTGATCGCATCACAAAACAAGATGATGTGCATATGTATTCCATCATGTGTTGTCTTTCTGCCAAGTACGAATAAAATCGGTACATACGTGTCCGAGATATGGTTGCGGATGAACGTGCGCATGGACACGAAAATCGAGGCCAAATCCATAAGCCCTCGTTTCAGACTAACTGCACCGGGGCTAAAAAGAAAACAAAAAAATCACACTTATCCCCCATGGGGAGTACTTGACGTGTGCCAAGTTTCAATTATTTCCATGGAGCAGTTTCGGAGATACAGAGGTCCAACGTTTTCCTTTTTTCCAACGTAGCTGCCACACCACGTGACCTATGACGTCATAATTATCTCATTAATACATTCGACATGAGTAGTCAGTCGCACCGATGATGAAAATTTTGTGTCAATCCGACAAGCGGTTCCACAGAAAACGAAATAACAAAATGCAGACACGCACGTACGCACGCATGTACGGGACCGATCGCTTCACGCTGCTTTTTGTTTTGCGAGCACAGGATGATTAATGTTTCTGGCCTGCTAAACATTTCTATCTCAACCAATCCGTACAAGACTTGGTCTAAAACATACTTTGCCACTGCCCATACAGACCAAAGTAGGTAGTCATTGGTCCAGTGTCTGAATTTGGTAATTCGACAAAGGTTTATCGGTTCCCATGTGGGAGATGGTGCACCTTGGGGTGTGCTGGAAGCCTTTTTATAAATTAGGTCATGCTGACCTATTTATGGACTGATATGACCATTGATCAATTTTCCTGTTTTATGTGGCCACAGTTACTCTGCATTTTAGGTTTGCATGGAGCAATATTTCGTGATGTTCAATAACGTTTACAAGGTGGCCACCTGTTTTATGCGGCCACGGTAATACTGTTTGAATTGACCACATTTTGTAACATGTAATAACCTTGATTATGTGGCCACCCATCTTGTGTTGTAAAAACACAGCATTACGGTTGGCATGCATCAATATTTTACAGTGTTCAAAAACCTTGGTTGTGTGGCCACCTGTTTTATGTGGCCACTCTAACCAATGCTGCTTCATTGACCAACATATTGTAATATTTTGTTTTCATGCATTTTTAAAAAGGTCTGGTTTGTAAGGTTTCCAATAGGGGATTCTATTTTACAAGGATAAATGGTCAAAATCAGTTATAATGTAGGACTGAGTATTTAGGAGCTGCTCCAACACAGATTTTGCACTCTGCTATGTTTTGGTTCTATTTCTTGACGAGGAGTGTAACTTATGGTACACCTTTGCATTCTCTCCGACTGTCTGCAATCCTACTTTTTATTTCAGATCACAAAGAAACATCGTGGTCTTCATGCGCGTCATGATCACATCGGGTGAGAAGATTGTACAGGTTCCGGCTCTCATCGTAATAGCTTGATGTTGGCTTTACGGGGTTAAGATGGCTGGCTTACGTTCTTCGGGACTTGAGTTTGAGCCCCTGTCTTCCAGTTAAATAACAGTTGGTGGGTTGACTCAGCCTGTCATCCTCATGATGTGGGAAATATGAGTACCAGCTGACTGGTAACGGGGGCGGTGCCCCCAGAAAATGATGCAGCCACGGACTGTATATGAAAACAACTGATAGTCATTCTTGTTTGTGTGATCAACGTTTAGCACTTTGCAGTTATCTCTGAAGGCCTTGCCACAGCATTCTTAGATAACGCGTGCAGTGCAAGCGTGTGGGCTCGTAGTTTGTGCTAAACGGGATCTGTTAGCACAGAGTGGTGGGATTTCGAGATGAAACACGAGGCAGGACTCGGTGATTGTCATCCAGGTAGATGCAAACACAGATTCCTCATAACCATTGAAAGGCAAACCCAGAACAAGCAACTCTTTGTTTTCTTTCTTCCACACTCAAACAGCCTTCCCTGGACGCATCATGCTTCATTGTGTAAGCAGATAAACTGCAGCGGGTAATGCTTCCTGGAACGCTGCCTGGAACTCCGTGGCTTGATGTATCCTCCATTTTCACACGATCGCACCTTCCCTTTCATCCACGTCCACCATTGCTCGGATGATGTTGGCAGCAGGTTGCTTATTTTGCTCAGACAGCAACAACTTTCACCGGCAGACTTTGGAGAGTAGATTTTGTTCGTAGCACTACATTCCTTGAAGGTCAGGCGAGTTTATTGTTCATTAATTATTCAGAGTTGCAAAAGATATTGCATCCGCTCTCGACTTGCTTAGCCGTTGCCTTCGCTCTTTGCAAACATTCGCGCCATTATTTTTGCGAGCTGTCGGCCGCCTTCGGTTTCCTGCTAACAGATTGCGCAGCACCAGCTGTCACTCGCCCGATGGAATGTTATCGGCCGCGGAGTCGCCATCAGAAGCTCTCCAAGACAGAGAAGCGTCAAACTCGGTGCCCACTGCGTCCGACGCTCATAATCCCATGGACTTTGCCAATGATGAAAACAGATCCATTTCTTTGGAAAATGTACACAGCTTCTCGTCCTTTTTTTTTTTTTTAACTTGTCCCCTTTGCTTGACATTTTGTCAAGCACATCATGCGGAAAAAAAAAAAACGTCAAAGTCTTAAGTCTGCAATGGGATAAATTATTTACAGCTGTTTTTATTAAGGTTTCCAAAGTGTGCATCGCCATCATTAATGTTTTATCTCTCTCTTGCTGGCAGCTTAATTGTATTTTTGCAATTTACTATGTTTAGATGTCTCCTTGCTGGGAGTTTCGGCCTCTCTGGACGGCACTGCACGTCTCAAGGTCACGCCGTGCAGCTTGGGGTCAGCGCTCCTCCTGTTCACCTATTAGGGTTAACGGGGTTGAGTGTAACTGTGAGCTTGGTGTTGGCTTAACGGTTGAGGTGATTGGCTTGTGATCTTCGGGTCTTGAGTTTGAATCCCTGTTGGCGGTTCAATTAACACCAGGTGGGGTTGATTCAGCCTGTCATCCTTCTGAGGTTGGTGGAACGAGTACCAGTGTATACTGTAGAGGGCTGTGTCACATCTGTGTCACATCGGTATCACAGCTGTGCCCCCAGAAAATGATGCAACGTGTGCCACAGGCTGCACATGACAGCTAGTGTAAACTCAGCTGAGTCGCAATCTCATTGAACAACGTCCAGGGTGAACTACACCTTGAAACCTGGACCATTGGTTGCAATTTTTATGGTTTCTTGTATCTTGTTTAGATCCTTGCAGTGTAAACAGATGGGGGGGGGGGGGGGGGTTAATAAATTTAACACATTTACACAATTTTGTTTATTTTCCCCGAACCAGACATCTGGAGTTCAGTGCATTGTTTCCCAAAACTAAGGGGACAGGTTCAGAAATAATTTCTCCAAAAGATGAGTCACGTAACAAACACTTTGCAAGACCTCTCGAAGTCCATTTTGAGGAACATATAAACCTGATCACTTTGTGTGGTCCATGCACGTCATTAGGTCTTTCAAAAGGAACAACGGGACATGTCATGTTTGTTTGTTAATTGCCGGAATCCTTCGGATTTCGGCAATTATGTTGGTCGGTTGTGTGTGTCATTCTGTGTGTCTGTCTGTCTGTTTGTGTGTGTTTGTTTACCCTGTCGCAGCCACACCGTTTCAGCGATCATGACCAAACTGGGTACAGACGTCGGCCATGGTCCAACTTAGACACTTGTCGTTTTTGGTGAATCTAGGTCAAAGGTCAAGGTCAAGGTCACCGAAAAACCGAAATTCTTTATTTCGCAATAACATCCTTAAAATGGCGTATCGACTTCAAAACCAAATCCAAAATGTGCATCTTCCAATTCTGAATCCAACCATATGTCTCATTGGGGTCTCACACCAAAACCCTTCTTACGGGTCGGGGTCGAATGTCAGGGGGGTCGGGTCAAAAATTTCAAATTGCGATAAAAACGCATTTCAAGTCCGATTGACTTCCAAGTTATGATCATGACCAAACTAAGTGCTATAACTCATTAAACAGTAGCACTATCGACTTATAAGAACCAAATTGATTTCCAGGTTTTTGTTTTTTCAGAGATCATGGAGATATGACAAAGTTTACCCGGCAATTCCTTGCTCAACGAGCAATTTCATTTTTTTCTTCATCTTACCGAATAATGTTTCTAATTTATGATGTTCAGGTGAGGATGATTGTTACATTTGCAACATTGTACTTCAGGGCCACATCACTCGCGTGGACCAGCCTACACGATCTCCAAACATAAATCCAATTTAACATGCTTGGGACATCCTAAGGAGATGTGATTGTGGTTGCCAAGTCCACCCACTGTCTGCTCTTCAACCGTAAGTGGCTCCGGTTGAAGAACGGCACAACATCCCGCAGTGAGAGCTGGATCGTATGAGTCGGTCGATGGCGAGACGTGTCCAAGCTTGTATTGAGGTCATTGCAAGTCACGGATTATTAAAGTCATTTCTGCCAAAGTAAACTCGTCTATCATCATTTGGAAACTCGCGTCGTTCACAATATTTACACATTTCACAGTCATGTTGTTTTTGTATAACGACATCGGTTTGTCTTCGACGGACATCATATTATTCGTTCATGGAGTGTACCGATCAATGTGCTGGTCATCTTCAACTGGAATATGAACACTTGTGAATAGACCACAAAAACAACACAAACCGAAAAACTTTTTCCAAAATCCCTTTGTGAAGAGTCATATTTCTGTTCATTTGAGAATTACATTTTTTTATTGCAGTCGATGTGTGACCGAGCCTGAACCCATTAACCAAGTTCTTTCCCGGCTTTACTTAATACCGGCAGTGTGTGGCTTGATACTATCTTTCACATATTGAAATATGATATTATCTTATTGTTTTGTCCTTTAAATCAAATGAACACTGTTTGAGCAGTGACTTCGTTTTTGACCGCGTGTCATTGAATGTGAACTTTTTCTTGCACATCCGCAGACTTCTAGTCTTTCGTGACGGACGAATTCCCCTCATAAGGGAAACTTGCAGCTTGCTTGGGATAATATTGAATGTTCAATGATCAACACTATTTATATGCATATTTTCTATGGAAATGCAAAACATATTTCTTTTTTCCAAATATTGACAATACCGAACCATCCACGTTGAGCCTGGAAGGGAATTACCATGTTTGTTTTTATAAATCAATCTCGAGGCCTTTAACCCTATACATCATGCACATATTTCCCCAGTAAGGTATTTAATCAAAGTATGATTGTGGGGAAAACTGTAGAAGGCTTGAACAAAAAAAAAAATTTTTCCCAGAAAGCTGATGAGATTCTCATCAGAGTTTTAATAAAAATTTGATATCAAAATAAATTGTGGAAAATTTTCGAGAGGACAGTTCACATGAGCATTGTTAGAATAAGCTTGGTCATTATTGGAATTGCAGATAAGGTATTGTCATCATACTCAGTCCGTCCATCCGTCTCCTATTTCGACTTCTCCGGCCAAACCGCCGGGCCGATCCGGCTGATATTTGGCAGCAACGTATCGCTCCTGACTGGTAATGGGGATTGTAAAGCTCATTCTGGTCACATGACTTCAAAGTAGGTCAAAATGGCAGACTCGGTAAATTTCTTCAAAAAATCTTCTCCAGACCCACCAGTCAGAATGCTACCAAATTTTGGTTGCAACATTAGGCCAGGGCCCAAATAAGCTACAGGTCTACTGGTCCTATTTTTATTTCTGTTAAAGAATGTTTGCTATCACAACCATGTTCCGATACTTCCTCCACTGATGCTCCCAACGTTTGGCATGTCATATAATTGCTGCTATCTATATTATAACTAGTGATAATATTGATCGCAAATAATCTCTGCATGTGGCATCCAAAGTCAACTCCACTCTTGGGTTACTGACTTTCTCCACTGTATTCTCATAGCCAACATGTGGCCCTCAATGGAATGTGGCCCTCAACATGTGGCCCTCCTCTCCCTCATCCTCTAGTTTGGCAGGTGGAAAGCCTTTTCCCTCTCTACAGAACTTGACAAAATCACAAGATGGTCAAACACTTGGAATACGTTTTTCAATCCTGAAAAATCTCACACTCTCACTCTCTCTATCCAAAAGGACAGTATGACTAACCCCCATCTATTTTCGAAACAATCCTCTTGAAGTGGTTCAGTTAATCAAACATTTGGACCTCTCTATCAGCCATGAACTTTTTTGGGCATACCACACTTCTAAGTTGGCTTGCAGAGCCAACTGGGTATCCTCCATCGTGGAAAGGTCTCACTTGGCATGTCTGAATACTTATCCACCTACAAGGCTTTCATCCACAGCTTGATGAAGTACTGCTCTCCCCTCTGGGCTGGCTCCCCTGCCTCACACCATGCTCGGCTTAACGCCGTGAAAACCAAGGCCTTCAAGATCATTGGAGTCTTCCGCAATGAAGCTGAGTCGATGGGCCTCTCACTTTCCCAACGCAGACAGGTCAGTGGTCTCTTTGTCTTCTACTGCCCCCTTCCTCTCTAGTTTTGCACCCTCGTTTATTCCTTGCTTGTCCTCCCCCCCCCCCCCCTATGTTTCTGAAGGTGCACACAGAGCACCATCAACCCCCTTCTCGTGAAAACTAACGAAATCCAGGATCACTGCTCATCTCCACTCATTTGTCCATTTTCTTCCCTCCTGTGGAACAAACTTCCACATTCTCTTCAATCTCATCATTTCCTCAAGGTCTTCAAAACAGTTGTTCACCACCAAGTGAGATCATCCCCCATTCAAAACATGATCCTTTCTATCCCTGCAACCCCCTCCCTCCAAGCCCACATCCTTCCAAACATCCAGTTTTTCCCAACTGAGGGTTTACTTTGATATATTCATTTTGTCCATCCCTGCATCCTCCCCTACCCCTAATTCTTACCCAAATCCCTTGTTTGTCTGTCACCATATATTTTGTCCCCTGGCTTTGCTGTTGGTGCTTCCCCTCTCTTTCTGCTGTTCCTTTTGTTCTGTGTTCTAGCTCCTCCACGAGCTGTGTGTGTGTGTATGCGCGTGTGCTTGTATTAACTGATTAATACACCATGAACTACATCCATATCATTGTGAATGGCCCTCGGGGCAATGGCCCCTTGGCCCACCGCCACCAGGCTGATTGACAGGCGTTGGCCCTTCGTTGCCGTACGTATCGGTATGCAGGAACGCCTACTTCGTGGAATCCTTTCAAGTTGTGAAAATTGATTTTGAGTACTCTTGGACCTTCCCATTGTAAGATGCAGTATAAAACTAAATTTAAACCAATTGTGAGTTCGGCTGGCCGAAAAGAACAATAAGAAGAATTACAACAATTGTATTTGTTTTCGGTCTGTCAGTTTGTCGTTCACTGATGCTGGCCACCAGATTCATGAGTAATATTGGATGTGAAATCCTCCACAGATGCTAGGAGGTACTTTATAGGTTTATAAGTTTGTATCTTGGTGGATTTATTTTGAGGATTTGTATTGTCGTAAACATATTATGGAATGTCAGTGCCATCCGTCATAGGACGTCCGATACCGACTTCCTAATGCAGTAAACCCTCGCTTAACGTGGTAGTTACATTCTTGAAATTGCGATTTTAACTGAAACGACTTTAAGCGAATCCAATTTCCCCATAACAATGAATGTAAATAGGGAGGTTAGGTTCCAGGGAAAGTTTTTTTTATTATCATCACACAAAAGGCATTATTTCCACATGAAGTATAAGTTTTAAATAATTTTCAACAATCAATTGAATATCATCATCTCGAGCTCTGCTTTTTTTTTTCTCATCATCTCAAGTTGCTTCAGATCTTCATTGGTTCGCTCTTCTCCATGTGATTGCAGAAGTTGTGTAACGTCAGCTTCTTCCACTTCACCAAAACCCACTTCATTGGCCAAGCCGACGATAACTTTCTTCATAGTGGGGACAACATCTTTAAATCCTTTCAAGTCATTCACACATTCAGGCCACAACTTCCTCCTCGCCTGAGTAACTTCAGCCCAGGACCCAATGATGTTATCAATGCACTTGAAGATTTTTCCATCAGTTTAATGTATAGGCACGTGGCAGCTAGTCAGGTGGATCACGACTCGTCAACCACTTGAGATCAGAGAGGGTGAAAAGTGAAAAGAAATGTGAAAGCACGCAAAGTGAAAAGCGGGGTTAAGCAAATGGTTCATGTCCATCCGTCTGTCCGTCTTATCAGTTTATGACCGTGGGTTATGATCGAAGGAACAGCTTATTTAAATAGAATGTCACATTTGGAACACGAATCGGAATATGAATAGGAAGACAAGTTTGCCATTTAATGATTTAACCGTACTTACCTTTGCCACCGAAGGTGCCCGGCGGTTATGCTGTCACCCCTGTCTGTCCGTTTGTCTGTCTGTTTGTCTATGGACAGGATATTTCAAAACTTTATGTACAGATTCGGACAAAACTTGTTGGACAGATTGGGTGTGTGATAAGGACAAATTAATCCGATTTTGATGAAGACATCGATCCGGATACGAGAATTAAATAAAATTTTAAAAGTGATTCTTCATCTTTGAAAGATGGGACCAAAAACGATACATAGTGTGATATTTCAAAAAGTTGTGGACGAGTGATGACAAAGGTAGGTGGATGAGATGGATCAGTGACAAGATTCGATTTTGGAAACGTACGGATCCAGATCCGGCTTATCAGTGGAATACAAAACGTAAGTTGTTCAGCCTGGCAGAGGTGTGCGCTCTACTGAGTGCCGTTCTACTTTGTGCGCTCTACTCACCGAAGGTGGAAGGAGGTTTCGTTTTCACCCGTCTCTGTCTGTTTGTGTGCACGACATCTCAAAAAGTTGTGGATGGATTTGGATGAAATTTTGTGCTCAGGTTGGGTGTGTAACAAGGACAAATTGATTAGATTTTAGTGAAGATCCGGATGCGATCCGGCTACGAGAATTTTTTAAGCGATTCTTCACCATTGAGAGATATATAGCATGATATTTCAAAAATGTAAGGGTCCGATATGTTCTCCTGGATCAGGCATTACGTGCTGGACATATGCACTTTACCGAGTGTACCCTTCTCGTTTGGCTCTGAATTCGTTCTGACCACACATACGCAGAGAGACGTGAGACAGAGATGTCAAGAAGTCACCTGAGCCAAGTCTCACGTCAAGTTTCACATCATAACGTCATTATCATAGACCTTAGTTATGTGTAAGCCTTTAATGCTCCAAAGGTGTACACGAGTCATCAGTTGGCTCTTTATAAGTAGGCTATGAGTCAATGGGGTTGGTCGGTATCAGTCAGAGGGAGCACGGCTAACTGTGATTTCCAGCAAGGCAAGGGGTCCTATAGATGGGAAAAATGTGATAGCAATGTGTAGCTCTTGGCTTTCTATTTTTTCACTCAGTGTACAACCCTACCCCTCAGATTGCCAGTTGCAGATTTTTCACCCAAAATGTATAGGGTCATCGTCAGTTTATAGTGTATAAATAATTATACAAGTATTTTCACCAAAGCTTTGTATCTTGTTGGCAAGGATATTAAATTCCTCATATAATGGTATAAAAATTATGCGCCAGTGATAAATACAATGGCCATAATTAACTTTCAAATGTGATAGAAATAATCACCCAAACCCCGCTCAAAATGAGGTTTTTTTTTTCAATCATGTAGTTTTACATTTAATAAGTTAATGACATCTTGCACCCAAATCGCATCATTCATCAATAATTTCTGTGCTGTGAAATGCAGAAACTGACATTTGGTATTCTCTGTGGCTTGATGCATTTTTGAGTTGAATTTTGCTAATTTCCCACTTGAGTTCCTCTTTCAAAGAACTCTGTTTAAAGGTAAATCTTTTGTTTGTCGTTTTTATGTACTTTATGCATTTATACATTTGAGCATGTGTATATTACCACAACGGAACTTGGAACAGGACCTGCTGCCTCGGTCACAATGGTCCACTCACAAGCACTCATGTGGGAGATCCCACCCCTCTTTCTCTTTCTCCCTCTCCTTGCCCTCTTCCTCCTACCTTCTACTTCTCCTCTTCCACCCTCTCCTTCTCGCTCCACCCTCCTTCTCTCTCTCCCACTCACCTCTCCTTCCCTCTACCAACCTCTCCTCTCCACCACCCTATCCTTCTCTCTCCCACCCCTCTCCTTTCTTCTCGCTCCCACCCTTCTCCTTCTCTCTCCTACCCACCCTTCTCCTTTTCTCTCCCTGCTCACCCTCTCCTTCCTCTACCAACCTCTGCTCTCTACCCCCTTATCCTTCTCTCTCTCACCCTCTCTATCCACCATCTCCTTTCTTCTCTATCCCATCTCCCTTTCTTCTCTCCCCCACCCTTTCCCTTATCTCACCCCACCGCTCTCCCTTCTCTCTCCCCACCCTTTCCCTTATCTCTCCCACTCCTCTCGCTCTCTCTCCCCCACCCCTCGCTCTCTCTCCCCGCCACCCTTACTCTCTCTCACCACCATTCTCGTTCTCTCTCCCTGCACCCTCGCTCTCTCTCCCTCACTCTCTCTCCCCCGCCTCCTCACTCTCTCTTCCCGCCCCCTCGCTCTCTCTCCCCCATCCCCTTGCTCTCTCTCCCCGCCCCCCTTACTCTCCCTCCACCACCGTTCTCGCTCTCTCTCCATGCACCCTCGTTCTCTCTCCCTCACCCCCCTCGCTCTCTCCCCACCGCCCCACTCACTCTCTCTCCCCCACCCTTTCACGCTCTCTCTCCCCGCCCCTCGCTCCTCTCTCCCCCATCGCCTTGCTCTCTCTCCCCGCCCCCCTTACTCTCCCTCCACCACCGTTCTCTGCTCTCTCTCCATGCACCCTCGTTCTCCTCTCCCTCACCCCCTCGTTCTCTCCCCCTCCCTCCTCACTCTCTTCTCCCCCACCCCTTAACTGTCTCTCCCCCACCCCTTTGCTCTCTCTCCCCCACCTCTCTCTCTATCCTCTCTCTTCTCTCTCTCTCTCTCTCTCTCTCTCTCTCTCTCTCTCTCTCTCTCTCTCTCTCTCCCCTCTCCGCCTCTCACTCATTTGGGATGGTGCATCTGGTGTGATTTTTTTTTTTAACACGAGATTGCATCGTTTCCCTTTTTGTGTGATCTGCTTTCATTACCTCCACCACCAAAAGCAGATGGAGTTTATGGTTTTTACCGCTGTCATTGGTCTGTCTTTTTGTGAACAAAATATCTCAAAAAGTTGTGGCCGGATTTGGAAGGAATTTTGTGGAGAGCTTGTGTATGTGACAAGAACGAAATGATTAAATTTTGGTGAAGATCCGAAACCGGATCTGGATCTGATAATTTTTTAAGTGATTCTTCACCATTGGGAGATAGGGTCAAAAACGACAAAAAGCAGGATATCTCAAAAGGGTGTGGACGGATTCGGATGAAACATTGTGGGCAAGTTGGGTATGTAAGACAGAACCATATATAGCATGATATTTCAAAACGTTATGGTCGAATTCGGACAAAACTTGGTGGGTGAGCTGGTTAAGGGACAAGAACAAGCCGATTAAATTTTAGTTTGGATCCAAATGCAGATCCAGATTATCAGTGGGGGATGCAAAACATAAACTAATCAGCCTGGTTTAGGATGTTATTAGCCCCTGTTGGACTTAGTCTTAAACGGGGGCTTATGGATTTGGTCTCAATTTTTGTGTTCGTTCGTGCGTCCGCAACCATATCTCGGACATGTATGGACCGATTTCATTTGTACTTGGCACAAAGACAACAAATGATGAAATGCATATGGACATCATCTTGTTTGCGATGCGATCAAAGATGGCCGACTGGCAGCCATTTTAGTTGTAAAAAAACCCGATGTTGACTACGTCCTCAACCATTTCTCGGACATGCCTTTATCGATGTTGTTCAAACTTGGCACACAGATAATGAATGATGGCTTTCATATGTATATCATTGTTTTTTTTTTTTAGATCAGATCCAAGACGGCCGACTGGTGGGTACCTTTGCTCGTACTAAATACATTACTGTGTAGGTACCTGCATTCATTGGACATAGAGGGGGTATGGGGATATTGGCAGGACTTATTGGTAGGTTTTGTGTGGTTGGGTGATGATACTGGGGTTGGTGCAGTCCAGGCATGATGGGCCGTGTAGTGTATTGGCAGGGAGCGGTGAGGGGGCGTGGAGGAGTTGTGATGGTAGTCACGTGTCTGCAGGGCATATAGCTGTTCGCGTCCGCTAGAGTCTCACAGTAGTGTACATCCGGGGCACGCAATAAACAGAGTTACGACAACCCTCACGACTCTCTGTGTCTCACTGCTCCCCGGACGCTACATTGGGGCACACCCGCCGCAAGGTGCTGTCCTCCACACCCCCAGCACCCCTGTGTGTTCATCTCGCTGCCCGCGCGGCCGCGCTGCGGCGTGCGGCCCCGGCCCGCACCGAAAGGCGTGCGCGTGGCCTGGGGCACCTGGGTCATCGCGTGGACCCCGGGGTCACCCGACATGCCCCAGCTGGGATCACCCGGCACGCCCTGGCCGGCGATGGCGCGGACATCTATATGCCCTGCAGACACGTGACTACCATCACAACTCCTCCACGCCCCCCTCACCGCTCCCTGCCAATACACTACAGGCCGAATGGCCTCCTCCTTGGCCAAATTTCCCTGTGTATCCCTGTGGTATATCCTTTCTCATCCTCAACATCTGGGCCAAGCTGGAATTCCAAACTGTGGCACAGCACTGAATGAAGGACAACTAGCTTAGTGCTGGAAATGTAGTTCCAGCTTCCAAAGCCATGGTGAATATACTCCTGGCATCGAAGCATTGGATATCATTGGCATTGAGAAGTGGTGCCTTGTGGCATTACCGTAGTGACGTGGCTTTGTATCAAATTTCGTTTCCCCACAGGGACCTCTTGGCATAACATGTGATACAAATGACTGGCTGTCAATGTTGAGTAGCTGATACATTGACCAAATTCCAATGGCAACCCTTCAGCCAACAATGGATAAGAGTCACTGTAATGCTTAACAGGAAATGATATATGATTGGCGCATTCTTGAGAAGCCCCAAGGTAGTGTGACTAGAAATGTTGAGTTGTGTTGCTTGTCAATGAGACAGAAATACAGTTGTGCACAACCTTTTATACAGGTCATCAGCACGAAGCCTTCAGATTATCTTTGGATTCCTGGTGAATCCTTGTGATTCACCTTGTTTCGGTGTTTGAACATTCTGCAGATGTTCAACTTGATTAAAAGTGAGGGCAAAGTAAAACAGTTTTGTGAATTATTCTTTATCATAGAAATTCTTATTTAATATCAGATGCCAAGCCATCATGGCAGTTTGTTCTGCATGACAAAAAACATCCTTTAAGGGGGTGAGGATTTCAGTTGTGGGGGAATGAGGTGAAATATTTGCATTATTTGGCTTCTGGTAACCCTTCAAAAGATGCACGTGACGCCGCTCTGCACGCCATCTACCTGCAACTATAACGGACCTGTACGCACACTCGCTTCTAAGCTGTCTTGCCTGGGTTCGAATCCCAACCCCGCGAAAAACTGTCATCCCTGTATTTCACAGGCAGGGTGATTCATCAATGTTTATGCCGTCCCTCTGATCGACGTTAAATGGTCTGCCAGCATCAGTTGGTGGACGTTCAAGATAACCTCACGTTCCCTCTGTCCCAAAGGCATTTCAACCTGGGTTTGCACACATTATAAGCCAGGGGTTCATATGGAAATGCCATCAAGCCAACCCAAGTTTCCCATGTTCTGATGAGGTTGTTGTTGTTGTTGTTGTTGTAGAAGTAGTATAGCCCTGGACAGTTCTCTTGAACAAGCCCACGGCACGGAGATGGCCGATCGAGCTCCCAGGAGTGACACAGAGATCCCCCACATCTAGGATGGTGTACCGCCGCCTTCACAAAGTCAGGGCCGAGAGAACGAGAGGGCCGGTCCATGAGGACTGATCAGCACACTGACTGTGACAACACTGCCCTGACAAATCCAGGCAGCAGGGAATAATGGGGAAGACTTGGCCCCCGACTTGCATTGGGGGGTAAAAACCACCGCAAAGAGGCATCCCCGATAGTCTGGTGAGGTGTACATGTCCTGGTGAGGTTATGACGTCAGTCTCCCAGAAGAAAGTGCGAGTACATTTAATTAATTAATTGCAGGCTGAAGCCTTGTATGGAAATGATCACTTAAAACATTGTGATGATTTCCATACAGGGCTCCAGACTGTCACGTGTGAATATGGAGGTAAGGCCGCAGGGCGAAAATTTTGGAAGCAGTAGAAAACTAACTAGACTCAGTGTTGTAATGGAAAGAACATCTGATCCGAGTTTGGGATGTTGGGGCTTCAAACCCCGCTGAGTCATCCCAAAGACTTTAAAATGGTTCGTGCTGCTTCCTTGCTTTGCCATTCAGCATTTGATGGGATAAGAACATGGACAATCCCCATAGGTTGGCATCTATAGGGAGGAGGAAAACCCTCCTTAGGAAATGACCCACTGAGTGTGGCGAGAGACCAAGGCAGCTCCATCCATGTGACATCGCTGGTACCCAGAATACCCCAGGAAATTATATCTGGCAGTTCTGTGTTGTCTTGTTTATTCGTCTGTCTGGACATTTGTGTAAGATATGTGTGTGATAGGTCCACAAAAGCCTGACATCCTGTTAAAAAAAAAAGGGGACAAAATGTTGCAGTGGTAAATAATAGTTGAACCAGGGGATGTTTGGAATGAGTCATTTGGTGGTCGAATTCCAATTGAACCTTTTGAATCTTGAAAAGGTGAATGAGGAAAGAAGGTGAAACAGCTCAGTAAAAATAGATGAGGGGTGCTTTTTCAAACTATAAGGGCACTCGTTGGAGCGCATACCT
Organism: Eptatretus atami; assembly: GCA_035128595.1. Lineage (NCBI taxonomy): Eukaryota > Metazoa > Chordata > Myxini > Myxiniformes > Myxinidae > Eptatretus > Eptatretus atami. The sequence goes on along the minus strand of CM068957.1, from coordinate 146,455,845 downwards.
CCGCCCCGTAAAGTCTGCTCCACGAGAACATATCTGGCCCAATACATTTTTGAGATATCGTGCTGTATATCGTTTTTGAGCCCGTTCTCTCAATGGTGAAGAATCACTTAAATAATTATCAGGTCTGGATCCGGATCTTCACCAAAATCGAATCAATTCTTCCTTGTCACGCCCAACTTGTCCACCAAGTTTCATCCGGATCCGTCCACAACTTTTTAAGATATCGTGCTGTACATCATTTTGAGCCCTATCTCTCAATGGTGAAGAATCACTTAAAAATTCTAGTAGTCGGAACCTGATCTTCACCAAAATATCATCAATTTGTCCTTGTTACACACCGAACCTGTCTCCAAAATTTAATCCAAATCCATCCACAACTTTATGAGATATCGTGCACACAAACAGACAGAGACAGGGGTGAAAACGTAACCTCCTTCCACCTTCAGTGAGTAGAGCGCATAAAGTAGAACGGCACTCAGTAGAGCGCATACCTCTGCCAGGCTGAACAGTTTACGTTTTGTATTCCATGGATAGGCCGGATCTGGATCCGGACCTTTCCAAAATGGAATCGGCTTGTTCTTGTTACTGCTCCATCTCATCTACCTACCTCTGTCATAACTCGTCATAACTTTGTCATTAGATATCCTGTACACAAGCAAACAAACAGACAGAAAGGGGTGAAAATGTAACCTCCTTCGCCTTTGGTGATGGAGGTAATGAGGCCACCAAACTGTCGACAGTGTAAAAGGGACAGACGGCAATACCAACTGCATTGGTAGCAGATTGAATTTTCACAAGTGTTGGCAATCTCAAGTCAAGTCTGCGATTTGTCTCCACCATATTTCCACAGGGCGCTCAAGGTCCACCAACAACCCTTTTCTGGTCAAACTACCAAAATCACGAATCACTGCTCACCTTCACTCTTTCAGTCCTCGTTTTTCCCACCTTTGGAATAAACTCCCTCACTCTATTCAATCCCATTCTTCCCCCCAGGCCTTCAAAACGGCAGTTCACCACCATCTCTTATCATCCCCCATCCAAATCCTCGATCTTTTCTACCCCCGTTAATCCACCCCCAGCCCACCTCCTTCAAATTCCCTGCTTTCCTTCCTGAAATTCCCTGTAATGTCCATCTTGTATACCCCATGTTCCCCACCCCATCCCTCTCCCTTCCACAGATGTCTCTGTTCCCCACTGTTTTGACCTTCCCACTCCCGGCCCTCTTGTCTCATGCCCCCCCTTGCTGTGCGTTGTGTGTTAGCTCTCATATGAGCCTCGCCAAGGTATACAAAACAACAACAACAAAAAAATCATCAAACAATACCAAGAGGGTCACAAGAGCCCTGATCCTCAGTGGAGTAGCAAATTCAGTTGTACCACAAGCTGAAGCTTTGTGCACCGAGGAGCCGAGGACTGTCGATAATGGATTCTGGCATGATGAAGAATGTTGGAGAAATGTACTGTGTGCTTTTAAGATTCCGCTCGGTTATGCAGTCAACCCAAAACAAATGACACGTGAACATTCCCTGGACTTTACATCAGCAACTGGTCAATCACAAAAACATCAACTGCAATTGGGTTTGGATTTTGCTCCTGCTTAAGTGTTACACTGAGGTAGCAACACCCTACTTACCTTTCAGATTACTTATCCTGTTTTTGAATTACAACTGACCGAAACCAATATTTTAACAAGTTGCCAACAAGGGATGATGCACATCATAGAAGGACAGTGTTTAGGACAGTTCTTTTACAAGTACATGTGTCTGGGAGGCTCTGCTGTAATTATTGAGCAGATAAATTATCCCATAGTATCTTTCATCCGTGTGCCTTTCGCCTGGTGTTATGACTATATGAACAATGAAAAAAAAAGATCAAATATATAATATGTATGTATTGTGTAATTTGTGGAACTGAAGTGTGTTATGATCGAGCATTGAATTTGGGTAGACATCGTAAGGGTTGCAATGTGATTTATTGATTTTATAAGTGTACGGGGTGTATTCCATTTCATGTCTGTCATGCTGGCCATTTTAGGAATGTCATGGACAGGATGTAGGATTCTGACCTTCAACTGAATGCGAAGGGCTTCTTATTTGCTCAACTGCAAGGGGAGGTGTTAAGAGAAGTACCCAGGTGGAAGAAGTGGGCCCCTGCCTCCTCCTTGTCACACCTGATCATCTCCTCTGCAGCAGTATGGCAAACAGGAACTAATGATGTTGGACATCAGCCAGGATGACGGTGCAGAAAGGAGTATTAGATGGAGACGGCCTGGAAATGTAAAAGAGGAATGATGAATGCTATACAAAGCTCGCTCTCTGTCTCTTCTTTGCAATCAGTCACTGTCGTGAATACCGCAATCACAATCTCTCTCTCTCTCTCTTTCTCCCTTGCTCTATTTTGCTCCAGGATGAGGCCTGCCTTCCAGCACAAGACACCAAGCGAAGGAAGTACCTGTTTTCTGGCACATGGGCTAACAATTGTGTGGCAGCCTTTCTACAGAGGTTGTTGAAATGGGAAGCAGAAGATATCCTGTGTGTGGCTTTTACACCCATGATGCTTCCATTGCACCGGAGGTGAGTTTTTGGCCTCATGAGGACCAAAGCGTGTCTCGATGAGGGGTGTGCGTATAGTGTGTGTGCCATGATACGCTCCGAGTGGTTGATAATGGTGATAGGGTTACAACTAAAATGTGATGGCCAAATTATCTTTTCTTATGTCGAAATTTTTTGACAATATATATTTTTAATACAAGAGTCTTGGGTCAGTGTGTAGCTGAGTGGCAAAGGGCAGCATGTTTTCAGATGGTATTTGAGGGTGGGGTTGGGGGTGAAGTTGGGTAGGATGGACAAACACGAGGAAGAAAGTACGAGTATCACAAGGAGGAGTAACATTAGCCTGGAGAGGAACAGAATATGAAATAATCACAGTGTGTAGAAGAGGTTGTGCATGGGGGTGGGGGTGGGGGGGGGATGTATAAGATAGTGAGTGATGGGAAGTGCATTTGAAAGAGAGAAGTGGGGAGGATGAGAAAATAGACAGAAAGATGATTCCACAATATGGAGAATAGGGAGATGAATAAATGCAGGTGGGCAACCAGCTTGGACTTTGGGAGGGTGAGCAGGTGAGTTTCTTGAAAAACGTGTGCAACTTGAGCTGGGTTGGGAAGGGCAGGGGTATGATCAGACTGAAGCACAGATCCTCATGATTAAAGCACGTGTGCCTTCAGAACCGGTTGCAGAAGAGGTGTTGATCTAGGTAAGAAACTTCTCGACTCTGGCACAGGTGAGAAGTCCATATGCTGTGGGGAACATTCTGTAATATGGGAAAGAGTGGATAAGGGAAGGCACAAATTTGAGACATTTACCTTTTGAGTTAAGACAGAGTTCAAGAACACTGCAGAGTAGTGTCCATCATGACTCCATTTCTCCTTTAGGAGAAAAGGAACAGAAGGGGAATGTGTCCCAGAGAAAGTCCTGACTAGCTCCTGCCAAGCCTTGGGGGATGCTGAGCGGTTGGAGAATTTAGGTCACAGGTGGACCTGACTCTTCTTAAGTCACTGGCTCTTCTTAAGACTAATACAAAATGGCTCCTGGGTTGTGCAGTGGGACAGTTTTACTATCAGTTGGCTTTGTCTTCTGGGAGGAGAATGCAAGTTGTTTTCTTGCAATAGTCTTACCACATGCATCAGTGCACTGGGCTGGAGATGATCAACCAAAAAGTTAAATGTGGGATAGGATTACCTTCTAAAAAAGAGAAACTCACCCATTGTGGAAGAAATTCCAGGAGCAGTCATTGTTCGGAACTAACGTAACAACAGAACAGTTTTTTGACTGGAGAGAGCAGATTTTAGGCCAACCCAATCAAATTTACCAAATTGCTATACATGTTTGTGCCTTGGATGAAAGGGTAACCCGGGCAAGACCAGAATGGAGGAGGTAGAAGACAGAGACCACTGCCCTGATTGTGATGTTAGAGTAGCAAGCCGATATATTCAGCTTCATCACAGAAGATTACAATGATTTTGATTGCCTTTGTTTGTCTGCACGGGATCAAGCTATGAAATGAGATGTGCGTTGGAAAAAAAAAACAAGCCAAGTCGAATCATTAAAAAGTGACTTGGTTGCTTGGCTGTGTACTGACAAATGTGAAACAACACCAAGCCAGGTGGCAATTCAAGTCTCTACAGATTAGGAAGAGCGAACAGAGGTGAGAAGAACGCAGAGTGCCAATATTGGCAGAGAGCCTCATATATGGAACAATTGGAGTTGGAGTAGGAAGTAGGAAACACACACAAAAAGATATTGTTACAGGGAAGCACACAAGGCCATCGCATAAGGTTGGGGGGTGACAAGTGAGGGGCACCGGTTGTGGGGAATGGAGGAACGAACATACAGAGTGGCGTCACCACAAAGGCATGAATCGGGCCTGTCAGAACTCACAAGACAATAATCAGGGAGACACACAAAAAGGTCAGGGATATCTTATGAAAGAAATGTTTGCATGAGACAGCTGGGTTAGCTGCAGCAGCATGTGTTGACTGATCTGTGAAGTTGGAGCAGAGACCTCTGATATTGGTGGGCCAGAGGGGTTAGAGAGGCGGAAATCACACACAGGACATTTCAGGCAGAGGGGGAGCAAGCAGCAGGGAGCATAGTACCTGCTAAGATTCTGAATCGGTGAAAGAAGAGCAAAGGATACTGTAAAGTGGGTTCAATATCACAATATTGAAGACAGAATATCATATTGGAAAGACACTTAATTGAAAACTGACAGATGAGCAAAAGCTATCTTATTAAAAAATACAAAAAAGTGCTAAACATTTGATTCAAACATCTGGTTTGTTGGTAGTTGACCGCAAAATCCTTGAGTAGCAAAATAATACATAAGTTCTGTTAAAAGGAACCTCAATGCAGGAGGTGGATGATAAGGACCATCAAGACCTGCTCAATGTTTGCCAACCTATTGTTGATGTGATCTATCCTTTTAAACATGTGATCGACCCTTTTAAACATGTGATCGACCCTTTTAAACATACCATTTTAAAAGTCTTTGGTATGACTCAGATGGGGTTTGGCCAAACTACCTCCCAGACTCAGATTTGATGCTCCAACCATTATGCCACTGAGGAGGGGTGGAAATGTGTTTTTTTTTTTAATGGTTATTTAAGGTTCAATAAAGAGCTTGGATGGAAGCAAGATGTGAAACTAAATAACTTTTCGTTTTGCTTTCTGATAATAAGGGCGTTTACAAGGATCCATATGCCAACGACGCACATACTAGACATGACCAACTTACTTTTGTTCCTCGATTCTTCCTTTAAGGCAATTTCATAATTATGTCTTGAATGACATTGTAAAAATTGCTCCGCAATTATGTGTGTGTCACTTGCACAAGCCCCCCCTCTATTTCCAAACGGTGTCTCATGAAAGACACACTAAAGACATGCTGGGATGGCTTGAAAGGGCAGGGTAAAATCAATGCTGTTTTTGCTGAATTGCATTTTCTCCCTAGATTATCTTACGCCTCCGCTAGGCCATATTGGAGGACTTAAAGCTCAATTGCTCTGTACATTTCACGGGATGAATCCCTCAGTAACAGCTCATCCCATTGCTTTGCTCTTCACTCCCACGTACTGTATAGGCACAAATCAACACCATTTCCTCCGCAACGAGGAAATCCGGCTTATATTGCTGTGGCAGAATAGCGTGTAAATTCACCTCTTTGCCAAATAAACAGTTGCATTAAAGGCTACCATGATGTGTCCTCAGCCTGAGAACTTGTGAAATCTCTATCCATCCGTCTCTGCGAAGCAGATGTGACAATGGGCCATCGTCAGTGTCTTGAGGGAGCATATCTTACCATGAATAATTCAAGGCGTTCCCTGTACCGCTGGCAAGGCGGAATCAATGTTCTCTAGTTAGGGATTGACTATAAATCCAGGGGAATCGAAGCATTTTTTTCCCCTGAATAATGCATGCGGGTTTATGACGTCGGGATGTGGAACAGGCATCCGTGGCGCCGATGATTTGTGGGTGAAGCGTGAGGAAGGTCCATCCTTTCCTCTCACGTCAGGAGCAGAGGCTGGAGCTTCTCGACACCATCCGATGGCAAGACGAATACCTGTGCATAATAGGCTACAATGAAGATTTATCGACAATGAGCAGCAAATAATCCGTTTGCTTCGTGTACTGATTAGTGGACATTGGCGTAACAATGATAAAACTAACGACTTTCACTCACCGTCGACCCTCGCCAGGTGTTTGCATTTTCAGGATGGATCTCTCTCCTCTTTCGGAAAGCACGTCTCTTGGCATTGTTTTTTTTTATACAGAGTCGTGGCTCATTGAGGAGTTAGAACATCGAACGGATCAGGAGGCGACAGAACAAAATGAAACAGCAGAATGAGAGGGGAAAAATATACAACCTCGGGGCTGAAGATACAAAATAGCGAGAGACTTCGACGAAAATGGACGTGAGGAAGAATGAGGACTAGGGGAGGACACAGAGGATGGACAAGAAGGATCGATGATCTTCTTTTATACCCAGCACAAGAATGCAGGGTAGTATCATAGGGTTGGGCAGCTTAGGGCATGGCTGTGCCGCTGACGCAATGCTCTCTGTAGGTTATGGCAGCAATTTCCAATTTGGCCTGGGTGCAGGTGATAGCTCAGCTGCTATTCGCAAAGGACTCGATGGGAAGTTTAATGTCCAGCAACTGATACCCGCATATGGGATTCCCAGATAACGTCCATCCGAGGGACAGCACACAAACTGATGAATCACCCAACCTGTGAAACACCAAGATGACAGTTTTTTTATATCTAGGTCCGGATTTGAACACAGGCTAAACAGCATAGAAGCGAGTGTGCGTAAATCTAGGCCATCCTAGCAGCCCGACAGGAATAATGCAGAAGCAAACTCTCAGGAAGGAAAACAGGAAAGTTGGAAAGGGGTGGGCTCGGGGAGAGTTAATGGGGGTCGAAAAGATCATGGTTTTGGATGAGGGATGATCTGAGATGGTGGTGAACAGCTACCTTGAAAACATTGAAGAAAGAATGAGATTGAATTGAATGTGGGATTTGTTCGCACAGGGTTACGGAAAACAGGAACGAATGAGTGGTGGTGAGTAGTGATTCTGGATTTTGAGAGTTTCACCAGAAGGGGGTTGATGGCTTGCCTTGTGCATCCTGCAGAAACCTGGGTTGTGGGGGGGGGAGCTGAGGGACAAAGCACAGAAAGAGCAGAGGGTGCAAGACTAGAAAGGAGGCGGGTAAGAAGAAGCAACAGAGACCATCGACCTGTCTATGATGGTGAAGTGATAGGCCCACTCAGCTTCATCATGGGAGATTACTATGATCTTGAAAGATATGAGGCAGAGGAGTCAGCCAAGAGGGGAGAGCAGTACCCTGACATGCTGTGGATGAAAGCCTTGTAGGTGGATAGGTGCTCAGGTGAACCAAGGAAGGACTTTCCATTATGGAGGATATCTTTTGGAGGCCATATTACTCATGTGGTTTGCCAAAGAAAGACCATGGCTGATCTTGAGACCGAGTAGTTTGGCAAGATTGTTAAAAAAAAAAGTAGGTTGGAAGGGTTTCCAGATGTTGCTTTTAGAGAGATAGTGAGTGTGAGATTTGTCAGGATTGAAAAACATATTCCAAGTGTTTGACCATCTTGTGATTTTATCAAGGTGTCAAGAGATGGAAGAGGCTGCAGCCTGTCTAAATGAATTGGGATCTCATGGCACAGGGTGAGAATATCAACAAATAGATAAGGAGGATTTTCCAGAGATTCAGAGAGATCTTTGATGCTGATTAGGAACAGAACAGGGCCAAGAACACTGCCTTGAGGGCACTTCAGCCTTGACATGAAGAGGAGAAGAAAGGATTCCGTTGAGAGTCACAAGTTGCCTACGAGAATGGAAGAAGTCAGCAAGGCATGTGTGGAGTTTGCCTTGGATGCCATAGGCAGATAGTTTGGAGAGCATGGCGGGAATGCCAGACCGCATCGAAAGCTTGAGATATGTTTAGGGAGACGGTCGTGATCTCATGTCTGACGTTGAGGGTCTCCATCCATTGTTGGGAGAGCAGAAGCACATCCTGTGCAAGGTAGTGATCTACTCTGAATCCACACTTATGGTCAGAGACGAGGCTGTTTGGAATAGGATGAATTTGATGTCACTGCAATGATAGATTCCAAAACATCCATGTCACCGATGATTATTGGAAATCAGCTTATAGTTATGTAGTAAAACAGATGGTTTTTTAATACCTTGTTTATGCAATGTGGTGATGCTGGCTGACTTCCAAGCAGATGATACAGTGAAAATGGGAGAGAGAGAGAGAGTGTGCAAGAGCAGCAGAGCAGGTATTTAGGACACATGAGCTGATGTTGTCCATTTCAGTTGTGGAATCAGAGTTGAGGGATGCCAGAAAATTCTTCACTTTCTCAGGTTAAAAATACAGAGTCCAGGAGCAGTTTGGTGCAGCAGAGTCAGGTGGGTACAGAGGTGTTGGGGATACAATATTTTGAAACAAACACAGAATTGAGGCATTCGGCCTTCTCGCGAGCAGAGTCGGCTGTGGTGCTATTTGAAATGAGGGAAGGGATGAAAGGGGAACATACACTAGAGACAGAATTAACAAGGTGCCACCAGATTTTAGATGAGGGAGACAAGTTTGAAAGCTCATTCTTGAGGTTGGGTAGATGTTGTTTTCTTGCTCTCCTGAGAGTGGACACACACTTGTTGCGGATTTTGTGGAATGATCTGAGGTTGCCTTCAGTCAGATTTGCCTTCCCGGAGGAGAAGACAGGTTGTTTCATAACAACTGTATCACCACAGGATTCAGAGTACTATAGGTGGAGGACGGGAAGGATGACAGAAGAGGAGATGGGATGGATCTGTGAAAGAGAGAGCAGGTTTCTATGGAAGAAACTGAGTTAACATCATCATCATCATTTGCTGAGTTAACATCAGGGCAGTAGATATGGGAGACCAGTCCTGAAGAGAGATGGCTGCTTGAAGTGCTGCCAATCTGCCTGAGTGAACTACCAGCTTAGCTGGTATGGAGGCCGCTCTCTGAGAATAGTTAGAGATGTTGACTTTCAAAAGTGCATGATCAGATGAACCAATAGAGTCTGGTGTTGGCTTCGTGGTTAGGGTGGCGGCTTGGGATCCTAGGGTCCTGAGTTCAAGCCCTGTTAGCCGCTGAATTAATACACCAGGGGGTTGATTCAGCCTGTCATTCTTCCGAGGTCGGCGAAATGAGTACCAGTGTGTACTGGTAGAGGGGCACTGCATCAGCGACACAGTCACGTTTCCCAGGAAATGATAGCTACCCCAGCAGCTAAGCTGCATACACAAGAAGAAGATGAACCAATTAGAGCAGAGGAAGTGCAGGAGACATTTTATGCAGTCATTGCACGTGCAAATGTGGTGGTTTCGCGGAGGGTGGTGGGCGTCTATTTGTTGTCGATGAACACGTTTTTACTGCATGTTCTTGGCGATGGATTAAAGTTATCTTTTTGTGGGGGGGGGGGGGGAGAATAGATAACATGTCGGCAACTCTTCTTACTTTATATTGCGGTTAACAAACTCTCACCCCCCCCTCCCCACCCACTGACAATGAATAATGCACATTTATAGTGCTCTGAAGGCCACTCATGTGAAATACATGGTTTCAGGGATTTACAATAATTGATGCGAGTTGACATTCAACACCTCAACTGTTCTTCCTCTGCTCCAATCGGTTCTTCTGACCACGTGCTTATTAAAGTGGACATCTCTCTGGCTGTTATCAGAGAACCACCTCTGTGCCGTCGAGTCTGGCATTTCACTCAAGCAGACTGGCAGGGTCTCCAAGCAGAATTTAAACTTCTTGACTGGTCTCCCATCACTACTTTCTCCAACATCAACTCGTCCTGGGAATTCTTTCGAAGAATCTTGCTCTCCCTCATCCTCAGATGTATCCCCTCTTGTCTTCAGTTGTCCTACCCTTCCTCCCGCCCTTGGTTCACTGAAGCTTGTGGCGAGGCATCCTGAAACACTTGCTTTGCCTCACGGAAAGCAAACCCAATTGAGGGTAATCTCAGTTCCTTCCATTAAAGCTCGGAACAAGTGTGTATCTACCCTCAGGAGAGCCAGAAAACAACATCTTTCTAAGCTAAGTCTGAACTCTCAAATCTCTCTCCCACCTCCAAATCCTGGTGGCATCTAAATAAATCTGTATCTGTTGTATATTCCCCCTCCATCCCCTCCCTTACCTCAAATGGCCGCCCTGCTGATACCGCA
>CM068957.1:146433493-146444860 GCA_035128595.1 Eptatretus atami | reverse complement strand
TCCACTCATGGCTCGCTGACTTCCTCTCCTGTCGCAGTAAACATGTGGCCCTAAATGGGGTTCTTTCATCCCCTCTTCCTGTCCAGGCTGGAGTTCCTCAAGGTAGCGTTCTGGGCCCTGTTCTTTTTCTGGTTTTCATCAATGATCTCTCCGACTCTCTGGAAAATCCTCTTTACCTCTTTGCTGATGACTACACCCTCTGCTGTACCATCTGTCATCCCTTAGACCGGCAAGCAGCAGCTTCTTCCCTCACTGCAGATCTGGATAAAATCACAAACTGGTCCAACATGTGGAACATGTCTTTCAATCCGGACAAATCTCACACTCTCACTATGTCTCTTCGAAAGGACCGTTTGGCAAACCCCCCATCCACTTTCTCAACAATCCTCTGGAAGAAGTCCTTTCTTTCAAGCTTCTGGGTCTCACTATCTGCCATGATCTTTCCTGGAAAGCCACATTTCCAACCTGGACTCCAAAGCCAGTCGCCGACTGGGAATCATCCGTCATGTAAAGTCCTTCCTCAGCCCACCTGAGCTCCTGACCACATACAAAGCTTTTGTCTGTAGGCTGATGGAGTACTGCTCTCCCCTCTGGGCTGGTGCTCCTGCCTCCCACCTTTCTCGGCTTCATGCTGTGGAAACCAAGGCATTTCAGATCATTGGTATCTCCTGCAATGAGGCTGTCTTTGCGCCTCTCTCACTCTCTCACCGCAGGCCGGTCGGTGGTCTTTATGTCTTCTACCGTCTCCTCTCTGGCTTTGCCCCCCATTCTGTGTCTGCGGTTTGTCCCCACCATATTTCCGCAGGGCACTCAAGGTCCGCAAACCACCCCCTTCTGGTAAAACTACCAAAATCACTGCTCACCTTCACTCTTTCATTCCTCTTTTTTCCCACCTTTGGAACAAACTCCCTCACTCCCTTCATTTCCATTCTTCCCTCCAGGCCTTCAAAACAGCTGTTCACCACCACCTCTTATCGTCCCCCATCCAAATCCTCGATCTTTTCTATCCCCGTTAATCCACCCCAAACCCACCTCCTTCAAATTCCCTGCTTTCCTTCCTGAAAGTCCCTGTAATATCCATCTTATATTTCCCATGTTCCATGCCCCATCCCTCTCCCTTCCACAGATCTCCTAATGTCTCTGTTCCCCACTGTTTTGTCCTTCCCACTCCCGCCCCTCTTGTCTCATGCCCCCCTTGGTGTGCGTTGTGTGTTAGCTCTCATACGAGCCTCGACAAGGTATACAAAAACACGTTGATTATTCTTTTCAATTTGGGTCAAAAATAATGACGAGATGTAACATCCTCTTTACAGAGCGTTGGTGCTGCCAAACACGTTTCTTGGCAAGGGGTATAGTGGTTGGTTTGCCATTGCTTTCCCAACAGTCAAGGCAAGAGTTTGTATTTTGTTCAGGGTGCCGGTGGTAACTCACCTACTTTTTGTGCAGTGGAATGTGGGACGTGGGATTTTCACTGTGGGATCGCTAACATCCATCAACTCATGCAAGCAGACTGGATGCCCAGGTTACCTTCGTTCCGATGGTCGACACACTGATGCGTCACCCTGCATGCGGAACACCATGGGGGCACTTTATAGCTGTGTCGGAATTGGAACCCCAGATGGAGAGCTCAGAGGCGTGTTCATATTCCTGTCGGCTATCCAGCCATCCCATGGGCAAAAATAAATGGGTGGAAATTTTGTTTTTTCTTCCAAATACGTTGTTAAAACTGATTCCTGACCACAATTTATGAGTGTGGAAGTTCTGGGGGTGGAAGCAAGGACGAGACACACGTTGAGTGATGAGGTGAGAAGAAAATTTAATTCAGAAATTAAATAAAAATCCTCCCAGCATCTTGTCGTTTTGATTAAGCTGAAGCTGATGAATGATTATTTACTTTTGATCATTATTCCCCGCCAGGGGGCATCGTAACGCAAAATTGAGCGGAGGGAAGATTGCCCATGCAGCGTAAGGTCGGTCAACTCGATGCTTTGGATATTTATTATATTGCATCAAGGACAAGGACATCGTTTAAAAAGTAATGGGATATAGTGCTGACCAAGACGATACGTCGGCGTCATCAGAATGGGGAAAAAAAGAAAATCACAAACTGGCAATGTGTATCATGAAGTGTTCAAATGCAAAATTTCTCCACCTCTCCTGCAAGTATGTGGTACTATTGACATACAAACAGAAAAACAGAGATTCTGTTCTGATCCTGCAAAGCTCGATTCTTACACCAATCTAAGGCTCATGTTTGGCTGGCAGCATAGCCAAGAGGTTTGCACACTCACCAATAAGATGTCTAGCCTACATTCAAATCCTGACACAGCTACAAACTGTCATCTTGGTGTTTGGAGGCAGGGCGAGGCCTGTTGGTGCTGTCCATCAGAAGGAAGTTAACCGGGGTGTCCCATCCACCTGAACTGGTCGTGGATGGACATTAAAGACCCAACGGCGTCTTGCAAAGTGTGCGTGAGTCATCCTCAGTACCCTGAACAAATTACAAATTCCTGTTCAAAATCTCTCACCAACCTGCACTTTGCAAGCTTGGTCAATATGAGAATACCCACATATGCTTGAGAGAGTCAACATCTCTCTGGCTGTTCTCAAAAAGCCAGCTCAGCACTGGTTAATCTGGCAGTTCACTCAGGCAGACTTGGAAGGACTGCAAGCAGCTATCTCACTTCAGGACTGGTCTCCTAGATCTACCAACCCTGATATTGGAACGAAGGACATAACTCAGAAAATCGTTACAGTTGAGAGGTCTGCTGAGGCTGCTATCCAAAAGAGGTCGATCTGATCTTTCAGATCAGCGAGGTTGTTGAATTGTTCAAGCGTTGCTGCTTTGCCTCATCGGTGTCACTGAGATATCTTTAGCGTGGCTAAGAGGGAATAACTGAACAGTCAAAACCTGTCATAGAAAGTAAAAGCAAACAAATGGAAGGCAATAAAGACATCTAGCTATAATTACACATCTCCAGCCAATCTCGCTGGATTCCCACTCTTCACCCATCCTATTAGCAGCAGTGGTGTCATGGGTTGGACCATTTGTTTCCCTATCCCTCCCCAGTCAAGTGCTGAGCAACATCGTGTCCTCTGTCAATTTTATCATAGATATATATATATATATGATAAAATTGACACACACAGACACACACATACTGTGTACTTCAAGTCTGGAGGGGAAATTATATGCCACACTTAAATAGTTTCCGAAAACCATTTGTTTGAATTTAATTTATTTGTCGAAATTTGTAAAAATTTGAAATTTATCTGCCCTATGTCTTTTTGACATATTTCTGTGTTGTCCCATGTACAAAACCAGCCATGTTGTTGGTGTTAAAAAAAAAAAGAAGTGATCACTGCATATAGCCTTTGATCACTTGACAGATTGCCAAGTCCAGGTGCCAAACTTACAATTCCCATTCCTGCAGCCTGGGTCCTGTTTTCAAGAATGCACATCACAACAAAGCCGCTCTTCGTTATATGAATCACACCTAGCTGCGAGTGTAACACGGCGAGTGCACTTGAAACTTGAACTTACACGGGGCCACAGCGCTGCATCACTGACATTAATACAGCAGAATCGTAAATTAGCGTGCAAAATTAATTTGGGAAAATGCCACCGACATGAAGGTTGAAATTTTCCACTTGTCAATTAGTTAGATCAGGGTATTTGGAAGTAATCACGGAAACAGAGGAAAAGCTGGGCATGAGATGCAAATAGCAATATTGAATCACATCTCATTTTTGTGTACAATGTCGAGGCTCGTGGAAGAGCTCGGCACTCGTGTATAAAAGTGAAATTCCCCATAGTAGTCACGTGTTGATGCATCATTCCTCTGCGATTGTTGGTCATGCAAGCAATCAAATTCCACACCTACAGAAAGACTATAAACGTAGAGATCATTGCAGCGTGGTAAATATCATGGCTCGTGTGAAGGATATCACATGACAAGCATGTACACATGAAAGTCTTAACGAGTGAAGGGCTGACTGCATTCTGAAGATTGCCACTGGACATGTTTCAGTTTTCAGGAAGACTATGAGGAGGACACGTGAAGCTGGTACTGTTGGGAATAGAAGAGCTTGAGAAAGAAATTGCAAACTCTCCAAAAGTGATGTTGAATACTTCAGGGTCTGTCCTCCATGTGATAGACGGTGATCCAGTAGAGATGTTCTGAATGATGTAGTTGAAAGTGTGGATGTTAGGATTTCATCAAGAACATTAAGATACACATTGGGGCAAAAGGGTCTCAATGGATGTGCAACTCCCTGAAAAACTTTTGCTGACTTTTCCTCTCTCTTCATCTTTTCTCAGAAAATGTTTTCAGGCAGTGACACATCCACTGATATTGTGGAATTACCTCCACCACTGAAGGTGAACGGAGGTTATGTTTTCATCCCTGTCTGTCTTGTTTGTTTGTTACTTGCAAAATTGAAGATTTGCAAGTACTATATTGGTTGGTCTCCTCTGTTATTCTGTTTGTCTGTTTGTACATCAATCACCTACAAGTCACATTTTTACTCCATCTTCACAAAATTTCACCGCCTGGGAGATATAGCGAAAAGCAGGAAGCCTATTGTTTTTGAGGTCAAAGGTCGAAGGTCAAGGTCACAAATCATCAATTTTCAACCGATTCACTTGATATCTGTGTACAGTAAAACCGTGACATTCGTGGGGGATATGTTCTTGAAAACTGCCGCGAATCTCGAATACGCGAATGTCGGGGAATTGTTTCAATGGGAAAAGGGGGTTAGGTCACTGGAGGGGGGGGAGGGGGGTTGCACTGAGCTATGTTGAAGGTTTTCCAACTCCCTCACTGTGAGCTATGTTCAAGATAAGCTACTGATGGATTTAAAATTGGGTGTTTCATACTTGTCAAGGTCGTGTGAAAAGCAAGTTTTACATAAAATACAGTACAGGGAGTCCCCCAGGTTACAAAGTGATTCCGTTCCGAAGAAACATTCACACAGTTAGTAAATCAATCGGCTGTTGACTCAGTGTTATAAATGGTGGCATCAGTGCACGAATGGGGGCAACTCACCCGGTGATTTAACAGGCTCAGCGGGAGACCAACCCTTACCTTGTTACCCATGCTCAATGAACACATTACCTTTGTACGGCCAGGAAGGGCAGTTGCTGTTCACTGTTTGAACATCATATACACTCTAACTACACGTACGTCTATTCATTCTGTACTATTGGAATGTATCTTTTAAACCTTTTGACCATTTAGACTGCTGAGACCCCTCAGACACTTGAAAACCCTTTGACCCTTTAAGACCGCCAAGACCCTGAAGACCCTTTTTAGACCCTTTTTACATGCTTGAGAGATGAGATCCTTTTGACCTCCTCGACACGAACTACTCTTGGAATGTACCCTTTAGACATTTAGACCATCTTGATAACCTTTTCAGCGCACACCATGCAAACATCTCGTCTTCTTGCAAAACACAGACGATACCTTTTTTCAGCAAGTAATGTACAAGTTTGACCCAACTAGAGGATGGATACCCTGCTAGTACTGTATATATATGTAATTTAAAAACATGGGTGGACAGTGAGCCCTTGTTGAGGTGAAGTCTTGGTCGACCCCTGTGAGTATGTCTATTAATTACGTACTGTTTGAACGCGAGTTGGGCCATGAGTACGTCGATTAATTACTTATTATTAGACCTTGACTACGTCGATAAATTACCTCTATTAATTACAGACTATTCGAACATACCTTTTAGACATGTAGACCTTCAGAGCCCTTTTCACATTTTACACTCCTTTGACCTTTTGCACCCCTTTAGACCATTTTCTACATTTTATACCGTTTGTACCTTTTAAGACCATTCATATCCTTTAAACCTTTACACGCTTTAGACCACCAAGACCATTAAGACCCTCAAGACCCTTTAAGGCCCCAGATAGACCTTAAGACCCAAAATACCTTTTCGACTAGTAAGACCCCAAAGACCCTTAAGACCCCAAAGACCCTTTAGACTACAAAGTCATTTTAGACTCCAAAGACCCAAAAGACATTTTCAACACCAATAACCATAAGATCCTCAAGATCCCGAAGACTCTTAAGAACCTTTATAACTCTAAAACCCTTTCCAACCCTTAAGACTATTAGGACATTTTAGATCACAAGGAAGGACCCTTTAGAGTTTCAACCCTTTAGACCCCAAAGTCACTGAAGACCCTTCAAGACCCTGTAGACCCCATCTACCCCATTATAACCCCTAGTCCCCTAAAACCCCATATATCCCATTCGACCTTCTGTCTGAGGGCCTTCTGCAATAACACCTGAGGGTCACCAGTCATAATCAAAAGGCCTCCCTATTTGTAAACCACATCAGTACCAAGCTAAAAGGGTGCAAAATATAATGACTTCATGAATTAAATTTCTCTTCTTTTTTTTGTATACCGAGTCGAGGCTCGTGTAAGAGCTAAAACACAAAAATGTATAACTCGGACATGGTTCCCCATGCCACTGGTCTTCTCTACATGCGGTCCCACCGTAGTTCAGTCTGTGTCTTCCATCTTGGTCTCATCCTTCCTCAGCAGGAAGGAGTCGACAAAACCCAACAATGAATGTGTTAGTCTGTGTACACACACACAACACACACACACACACACACACACACACACACACACACACACACACAACACACACACACACAACATCTTCACTTTTCAAAAGAAATCTCTATTATAATACCAAGATTGCACACTAAAATCTCGGCTCGCCGTCACACGATCCCTATGAAATTGCTGTGGCACTTAGCGGACATGCCGACAATGTTTGGGAAGTCTTGGCGTTCCATAGTACCACTTGCATTTTGCACAATGCGTATTTTTGTCATTCCCACGTGTACGGTCTGTCGTTTGCTACCAGCTATGTTGTACTGCTATCCCGTGCATGTGCACGGGTATCGCTAGTACAATAATAATAATAATAATAAGACTGCATGCCGTACAGTGCCAAAAGAAAGTCTGCACTCCGTTTCAAAATTTTCACATTTTTTGCCTTATCGCCTGGAATTAAATTGCATTAAATCAGACTTTTTCCACCATTATTTACACATCATAACCCACAACTTCCAAGTGAAAAACACATTCTACAAATTTCAGAAAATTAATTAAAAATACAAAACTAGAATATCTTGGTTGGATAAGTGTCCACCACCCCCCCCCCCCTCATAAATGCAAATATAAATTAACTCAGGTGTAACTAGTCACCTTTAAAATCACACACCAAGTTAATTGGCCTCCACCTGTGTTAAATTGTAGTGATTCTGATTATTTCAGAATAAAATCGGCTCTTTCCACAGGTGTCCTCTGCTGGGAAGTGTATTTCTCAGCGTATACTCAACCATGAAAAACAAAGATCTTTCAAAAGACCTCCAGGATAAAGTTGCAGAAAGGCACAGATCAGGGGATGGGTATAAAAATATTTCAAAGGACTTGAATATCCTTTGGAGCACAGTCAAAACAATCATTAAGAAATGGATGGCATATGGTACCACCAAGACCCTGCCGAGATCAGGCCGTCCTTCCAAACTGGATGACCAACCAAGGAGGAGACTGATCAGAGAGGCCACCAAGAGGCCAATGGCAACTTTGACAGCAATATGCCTTTATGGCAAAGACTGGTCATTGTATGCATGTCACAAAAATATCCCAAGCACTCCACAAGTCTGGCCTGCACGGTAGGGTGGCAAGAAGGAAGCCATTACTCAAAAAACCCCCACCTTGAGTCCCATTTGAGGGATTCAAAAAAACACGATGGAGATTCTAAAGCCATGTGGTAAAAAGTTATTTGGTCTGACGAAACCAAGATGTAACTTTTTGGCCTAAAAGCAAAACGTTACGTTTGGTGCAAACCCAACACAGCACACCACCCAAAGAACTCCATCCCTACTGTGGTGGTGGCAGCATCATGTTCAGGGGATGTTTCTCATTAGCAGGGATTGGGACACTTGTCAGGAGAGAATGGAAAATGGATGGAGGAAAATACAGAAAAATCCAAGAAGAAAACCTGCTGCCCTCTGCAAGAAAGCTGAAATTTGGACGGAAGTTCACCTTTCAGCATGACACTGACCCGAAGCACCCAGACAAAACTACACTGGAGTGGCTAAGGAACAAGAAGATAAATCTCCTTGAGTGGCCCAGTCAGAGCCCCGACCTAAATCCAATTGAAAATCTGTGCCATGAGTTTAAGATTGCTGTCTATCAACACTTCCATGCAACTTGACTGAGCTTGAACAGTTTTGTACAGAAAAATGGGGAAATATTGCCCAACCAAGGTGTGCAAAGTTGGTGAAGACCTATCCCAACAGACTCACAGCTGTAATTGCTGTCAAAGGTGCTTCCACCAAGTATTAATACAAGGGGGGGGGGGGGGGGGGGTGAACACTTATCCAACCAATATATTCTAGTTTTGTATTTTTAATAATTTTCTGAAATTGTAGAAATAGTTTTTCACTTGGAAGTTGGTTAGGGACGATGGTGAATAAAGTTGGAAAAAGTCTTTTTTAATGTAATTTAATTCCAGGCTACAAGCAGCAAAAGGTGAACGCAGGTGTTTGAGGGAGAGAGAGAGCGCGTAGCATAAGAGCCTAGGACATACTATAGATAATAGGTTTTTCATAGTGGTAGATTGTCGAAGTCTGTTTCTTTTATCATGTCTTTTTTTATTATTTTTCCATGTTTTTCTATTAATCATATCTCTTTATAGGCAGTGTTTGTCTTCCTGTGTTATGTCTCAAAAGTTTTCATAGTAGGTTATAACTTTTTGCAGAAAGTAGATCAGAAATCATTAGTTTGGCTTTTTTGACATAAATGTAATGTCTGACAAAATGTATTGATTAAAGCAAGCAATGATTTGATATCAAAAATCAAATTTTGACATTCCTTTAAAACTCTGTTTTGAATTCTTAAAGGATTGTGTCATATAAACGTTGTTTGTTTGTTCCTATTTTTTTTAATATAGATTCAAGAAAATCGTGAAAGTAACCATGACACTAGTTAGTGTGTAACTTTGTCTGAGTGATAAGCTGTAATAAAAAAAGCTCTTACCATTTATAACTGCCAAACATTTGATTTACTGCAATAGCACGAGAAACTTGTATAATGTCCTTTGACGTTATTACATTTTGGTTTTTGAATCACTGACTAATACCACATTAAGTTACCATCTCCAGTAGTTGTTATGCTCTCCATTGCTGTTGAGGTTTCCCTATTATCACAACCAAAATGTGACCATCTTCTTTGTGCTTGAAAAAAATATTCTTGATGATTTTATTAATTTATTTCTTCTGATTCTCTTCCTTTGGTTTAACGATTTTAAATTTAGTTTTGATTCCAAATGCAAAGCAACACAAAGTAATTTAAAGGAAGAGCTATATATTAACTAATCATGGGGCATATTACCTGTCCAGCACTTCATCTCAATGTGTGGAATATACAAATAACTCAGATTATGATAATGACAAGCCACTAGGTTGTTAAAATATCAACCATAAACATGGCATTCGGTGTGAAATAGAAAGCACATACATTAAATATTGTTTATTACGATGAGATGAAATATGAAACAAGGAGACAAATGAGATCTGTTTATATGATTTCCAAATTTGATGATGTCATTCACAACTAAAGTGACTCGCTGAATCTTGTCAGATGTGGGATCATGAAATTGTTACGTTTGTGGGAGGGGGTTAGATATCACCTTAGAGCAGATAGGAATGTATCGAGTAGCATGGTCCGTGTACAAGTAGTTCGCCCATCTTGTAATAAGTACTGAAATGTTAGCTTAAGAATTGTTTTGTTTGAATGTGCACCATACATGGGGTGGTGCATGGTAATAGTTAGTTATGGATTATGGTTAAGGAAATTGTGCATATAACCTCGATGTCAACCTCGACCTGGGGCGCTGGGAGACTTTGCGAGAGAAATTGGGGCGGAGCTATAGTTGCCTCCGAGCCTGGTGTTGGCTCAGTGGTTAGGGTAGCGGCTTGGGATCCAAGGGTCCTGAGTTCAAGCCCCATTGGCCGCTGAATTAATACACACCAGGGGGTTGACTCAGCCTGTCATCCTTCCGAGGTCGGCAAATTGAGTACCAGCTTGCTGGGATAATTGAGCCATTTGAGTATCCTGCGACAGAGTGGCGACCTGTCCAGGATTGTGCCCAACAGCCCAGGAAACTGCTTCGGCAGCACCGACACTCTCTGTAGTGTATGGTTCCAATTATTATTATTATTATTATTATTATAGTCGCCTCCCAAGGGGCGGAGCTGGGATCACTTAGAGAGGGGCGGAGTTTTTTTTGTTGTCCATGGAGAAGAGGAAGGAGCCGGATCGGGCAGAGTGGTTCGTGGAGAGTGAGGAGAATCGTGTCTGAAGAAAAAGAGCCTGAAGAGAATGAGGCTTGTGAGGAGAATCGAGTCTGAGGAGAGGAGGTTGTCCTGCTTGCCTGCCTTCGTGCAGAGTCCGTTCGTTGTCCTACCAGTCTCCTCATCACCTGCTCGTAGCTGCGCTGCGCACATTCTTCACCTACTTGTCCACCAGAAGCCCTGAAAAAAAAAAAAATAACTGCTGCTAAAAAAATCAAAAAAAAAAAAAAAAAAAAAAAAAAAAAAATATTAAAAATTGCATAAACATAAAACAAAAAAAAAATAAAAATAAAAAAATCCCTGTTTTGCCCTTCCTGTCAGCACGAGTCCGGAGTGTGTTGCCTATGTTTTTTTCTCATGTATATCATTATTTATTTTTGTTCCATGTCCCCTTTCTTCATCACCACTCTGCCATCATATCCTCTCGGTTAATCATCCCTGAGTTATTGTTTGGTTTCGGGAATACACCCGTTGGCTTTAAAAGCTTTAAAGTTCTCCTGTTTCTCATCTGACCCCTGCGTGTTGCCCGCCATTAATTTGGAATGTCTTCACAAGAGTTAAGCCACTCAGAACATTGCTAGATTTCTCCCTACCACCGTGACCAGCTCGACATTATCGAGCTGTCCCCTCATTGGTTTATCAGAAGGGAATTTTTGAACCTTCAAAATTTATCTTTGATTTGTGTCGAGAAAACGCAGTGGAGCGCATTGTAAATTGAATAAAACATTTTTTTTGAATATCCTTGGATTGGAAGAAGACCGCTGCATAAAATTTCTGATGTGCAGGAGATTATGGTATGAGGAAGCAGCGAGGAGAAAGGAAGTGAGATTGGGGATTAGAACCTCCTTCCAGGGTTGGGGATTAGTGAAGAAAATAGCATATGAACCTCCCTCATTCTTGAGCAATCGAGCCAGGAAGCCGGTGTGATGATCATCCAGACCGGGGGTCGGCAACCCGTGGCTCCGGAGCCGCATG
>CM068957.1:146421753-146433294 GCA_035128595.1 Eptatretus atami | reverse complement strand
TAAAAAGTTAGCGACGCCCTGATCCTCACTGGGCAGGTAAGAGAGAATCCCGTAATGAACAACTTGTATGTAAATAACAAACAAGATGTTGTTTTGATAACTCCCCCTTCAATGGAGGAAGCACGTGCATGTGACGTCACCACGTTTGCTGTCCGCCATCTTGGAGTACCAACAAACAAAACAAAACTACACGTGCACTGCATCATTGTATTTACATTTGTTAAAATATGAGTTAAAATGGTAAATTTCATTATTTTGTTGTGGCAATTGTGCTGATAGGAAGGATTGGTTGTCATATCATAAACTGCCTATGGCACAACAATACTAGGATTTCGACTTGTGAGTTATGAGAGTTGGTGAGCAGGTTAGGTGTGTTAGTCCATGGGCCCAGGCCAGAAATTCCACTTGTCGGTACCATCTAAGGAAACCAATCCTAGTTATGATTTTTGAATTGGTGTATATATAGATCATATTTTGATGTGATAACCATTGCAGACTGGCAGCTTATTGGTAGTTATCATCTCTGGAATGTACCACCCTCCGCATAATGAAAGCGAAAAGGCAAACTCAGAAATATTCACTAATGATGCAATTGCTGTTCCACATGGGGCTGGAATGAACTGCAAACTACAAATCCACACTTGCAGGAAAGCAGTTGCAACACTGCATCCGGTGCTGGAGAACCCTGCATCCACTCAAGTCCAGCTTCCGTCATCATCAGTGTGCCATCCACAACCCTTGGGACTTGGAACATAGGGTTGGCATTGCAGACAGCGCCTCCAAATAGCAGCCTGGTAGTTTGCACGGAGGACGTGCATGAAGAGGCAGTCTTCACATGGTGGAAGCTGACTGGACTCTATCTCTCCCCGTCTGGCACAGAAGAGTTGATGTCGGAGTTCATTGACTTTCGTGGTGTTGGTAGACGCGGCATGTACATGTGGCAGGTGACCTCTTGCAGCTTCTGAAAGAGCTCGGTGGATACTTCCCATGAATGACCGAGCTGACTGAAGGCCTCTTGGTAGGTCTTATCCGACTTCATTTGCTTCAAGGCGCCCATCTTTCCCCGGCCTGCAAAGGCACTGACTGTATCACAACCGGAGAACACGTGCAGTCCAACCAGGGCATCACAGACACTGTCTCCCATCGATCTACAAGCTTGTCAATGTCTAGGAACCATGTGTGGGTTTGCGTACCACACTTCTGATACACGGGGCATGGGATGTCCTTATTGAAGGCAAGACACAGCACGAGGACATCTGTATCTTCGGCAGTGATCACCACAGCCTTGTACCCAGCCTCTGCTGCATGCAGAGCATGCAGAAGCATTCGGTGTCTGCTTCCTCCTGCGTGACTTCAGCTCTGCCACTTCCTCCCAGTGGTCCTTGGTTTTTTTTGGGGTTTTTTTGATTTTCCCCAAAACGTCAATATCTCAGAATGGTAAAATGGTAAAAATGCAAAATACATACACTAAGCTGCTCTTCTGGAACGGTTATCACATAGTGAAATAATCATATAGTCCCTACCAATAACTTAGTAGCCCTAAAGTTTGGTTTCCTCAGATGTTACCGATATATGCCTGGGCCCATGGACTATGTGGCACTAACAAACTGATTAGATTTTGGTGAAGATCCAGATCCGGCTCCTAGAATTTTGAAGTGATTCTTCACCATTGAGAGATAGAGCTAAAATAATACATAGCACGATATCTCAAAAGTTGTGGACAGATTCCGCAGAAACTTGTGGACAGGTTGGGTGTGTGACAAGAACGAATTGATTCAGTTTTGTTGAAGATCCAAATCAAATCCAGACAACAGAATTTTTCTATTTTTAAAGTGATTCTTCACCATTGAGGGATGGGGCCAAAAAGGATATATATAAATATATATATAATAATAGATTAATATATATATATATATATTATATATAATACATACATACATACATACACACACACAGAAGTGTCTGCTTCAAGGGGTTTCAACACAAATGATAAAGTTGCATTTTCCTTTCTGAATTCCTGAAATCACCCTGTGAAGGCATCTTGCATTTCCAGTGTCACATTTTTTGGGTTCTCGGTGTCAAGTTCATATTTTGTCTCCTGTTTGAATTGTTTCAGTGATGGGAAATGAGCCGGCAAACCTATCTCCATGTCTCTCGCAAACAATGCTAGTTTTCACTCAAATGACAGCATCTCTTCTCAAAGCAAGTGAGCTGTGTTTCCCTTTCCTTGCAGGATTGTGTTAAGGCCATTTAGAAGTGAGGTGATGTCCACCATGAAGTGAAATGTCTGGACACACACACACACACACACACACACACACACCACACACACATTCTGCATATTCACAGCCCTTTTCCTGCATAAACACGTTCACTTATTTCAGACAGACTGCAAAACGCACAAGCACTCCTCCCCTGGAAAGACACCATACCTTGTGGTGAGAAGGTCCGAATATTGACAGTTGACCTTTTCAAGAAGTTCGCAGAACTGCCCCAGTTCAACCCTTTTGCCATTATTTTGTTGATGATTTGTATAACCAGGGTCCTCACTTCTGTGATCTCTGGTGGAAAGGTTTTTGCACAGAGTTCTTCTTCATGAATGATGCAGTGAAACGATAAAAATTATGATCCAGTGTTTTTTGAAAAAAGTAACAAACCCCTTGTGTGCCCCTTTCATATTCGGTGCCACATCAGTCGTGACTGGGAAGATATGGCCGCTGCTTATTTCTTTCATCTTAAGGAAGTCAACAATCGTTGACAAATATCTTCTCCCCTTGTTTGGCTTTTGAGGGGCAGCAATTCAATCAGCTCCTCTTGGGGTCCTTCGGAATTCATGTACCTGACGAGAAGAGCGACCTGTGCATTGTCATCAACATCACATTGACTCATCACAAGCGATAGAAGAGCTGAAAATAATGTCCTTGATCTGCTGATTGGTAATGTCTGTTGCCATTTTTATTGTTCTATCCCTGACCGTCTTTACAGAAAATGGCATGTCTATAATTTTTTTGAACAATTTCGTTTTTGTTTTTGAAATCACTGTGCAGCTGCTCTGATACATTAAATAAAGCACTCTTTTATATATTCACCATCTATGAACGGCTTTCCTCGTTTCACAATCTCTTGAGTTACCACATAACTCGCGGTAGTTGTTCTACTTTCGTGATAGGTTTGGTAGATTTCATCCATTTAGTGAATGTGTTCTTACCTTGGTCTGCTTTGTGCTTCAGCTCCTCTATGGTTCTCTTTCTGGCATCTCCAACTGGATACTTTTTGGCAAACGTTGTGTGTTTTTTTATAAAATTCCTCTCGAGGTTGGATTTTTTTGGAGGATCTCGAGGTTGGATCTCGTGGGGTCTCCAAAATCTACGGCCACTAGCAATTATACGGCGGCCGCAGTATTTCCACGGTCACACAATGTACAGTCACATATGTTTTTATTTTTCGGGGAGCCGCACGGCATATTTAGAAATTGTGGAGACCGAAAACGTGGGGTTGCCGTACGGTCTTTGATTTGATGTTGCACAGTGACCTTAAGGGGCCCTGCGGCGGCCATATAATTTTCAAGGCAGACGGAAGGTAGCCTCAAGGTGCCCGCAAGGCTACCGCAGGGGGACCCTAAGGCGAACGTGCGACCAGACGGATGGTAACGAGTGGGTTCCTTTTTTATTTTATTTTTTTACCAGTTTTTTTTTTCAGATTGTCGAATTGCTACGGCAACGTAGAAATAAAAAAAGTTATAACTCCGCGTTATAATTCCACGGTGACCCCTATGGCCTGTAAAAGATAGCCAAACAGCGTAGGCCACCCTGAGGCCACCGCAGAAACTCTGCGGCCGCCGCACGTTTCTGTCAATTCAGAGGGCGTACGGCCGCCGTATCCTCGCCGTAGAGCAAATGTGACTTAGGCCTAAAGGGAGCCCGGCCGAACTTGATATTAACGTGAAGGATTCAGTCCATTCATTTTGAAAATCTCTGTTTCCCTCTTCGATTTTCCTCTTCTTGAAGCCATTTCACAGTTGATCTTCACAGTACCACTGATGAATATTGCAAACTTCCTTTTCCTGAAAATAATTAAAAGACTCAGAACGTTGATGCAGTATCAGTATTCATCAATACAGTTCAGAAATGGAACAATTCACACACAACACAGACACACACACAGACCATTTGTTGGACTACTGTTGAGAATCTCATTCCCAATACCCCCTTGAACATACCTCATACTCACAAGTCGAAATCCTAGTATTGTTGTGCCATAGGCAGTTTATGATATGACAACCAATCCTTCCTATCAGCACAATGCCACAACAAAATAATGAAATTTACCATTTTAACTCATATTTTAACAAATGTAAATACAATGATGCAGTGCACGTGTAGTTGTTTTCGTTTGTTGGTACTCCAAGATGGCGGACAGCAAACGTGGTGACGTCACATGCACGTGCTTCCTCCATTGAAGGGGGAGTTATCAAAACAACATCTTGTTTGTTATTTACATACAAGTTGTTCATTACGGGATTCTCTCTTACCTGCCCAGTGAGGATCAGGGCGTCGCTAACTTTTTAGAAGGGGGGGGGGGTTCGAATGGTAAACTGAGGCTGCGAAACAGGTTGAAGCAATAATATTGGCGACAAGATGGTGAAAATAAACGCATAATGGAGAGCAGTTTTTGAAGTATTATTTTTATCCTTCACGACACTCACAAAGATTTTTTCTGAAAATTAATTTACAATGACAAAAAAAAATGGGGATTTTATCGATCAGGCTTGGGAGTCGCGTTTAAGTCCTTAAAGAGCCGCATGCGGCTCCGGAGCCACGGGTTGCCGACCCCCGTCTGGATGATCATCACACCGGCTTCCTGGCTCGATTGCTCAGGAATGAGGGAGGTTCATATGCTATTCTCTTCACTAATCCCCAACCCCGGAAGGAGGTTCTAATCCCCAATCTCACTTCCTTTCTCCTCGCTGCTTCCTCATACCATAATCTCCTGCACATCAGAAATTTTATGCAGCGGTCTTCTTCCAATCCAAGGATATTCAAAAAAAATGTTTATTCAATTTACAATGCGCTCCACTGCGTTTTCTCGACACAAATCAAAGATAAATTTTGAAGGTTCAAAAATTCCCTTCTGATAAACCAATGTTGCGTGGACAGCTCGACTAATGTCGAGCTGGTCACGGTGGTAGGGAGAAATCTAGCAATGTTCTGAGTGGCTTAACTCTTGTGAAGACATTCCAAATTAATGGCGGGCAACACGCACGTTGGTCACGATGAGAAACACGAGAACTTTAAAGCTTTTAAAGCCAACGGGTGTATTCCCGAAACCACAAAACATAACTCAGGATGATTGACCGGCAGAGGGATATGATGGCAGGAAGTGGTGATGAAGAAAGGGGGACATGGAACAAAAATAAATAATGATATACAATGAGAACAAAAACTATGGCAACACACTCCGGACTCAGTGCTGACAGGAAGGGGCAAAACCAGGGGATTCAGCTTCTGTGGACAAGCAGGTGGAAGAATGTGCGCAGCGCAGCTACGAGCAGGTGATGAGGAGACTGGTAGGACAACGAACGGACTCTGCACGAAGGCAGCAAGCAGGACAACCTCCTCTCCTCAGACTCGATTCTCCTCACAAGCCTCATTCTCTTCAGGCTCTTTTCTTCAGACACGATTCTCCTCACTCTCCACGAACCACTCTGCCCGATCCGGCTCCTTCCTCTTCTCCATGGACAACAAAAAAAAACTCCACCCCTCTCTAATTGATCCTAGCTCCGCCCCTTGGGAGGCGACTATAATAATAATAATAATAATAATTGGAACCATACTCTCTACAGAGAGTGTCGGTGCTGCCGAAGCAGTTTCCTGGGCTGTTGGGAACAATCCTGGACAGGTCGCCACTCCGTCGCAGGATACTCAAATGGCTCAATTATCCCAGCAAGCTGGTACTCAATTTGCCGACCTCGGAAGGATGACAGGCTGAGTCAACCCCCTGGTGTGTATAATTCAGCGGCCAATGGGCTTGAACTCAGGACCCTTGGATCCCAAGCCGCTACCCTAACCACTGAGCCAACACCAGCTCGGAGGCAACTATAGCTCCGCCCCCAATTTCTCTCGCAAAGTCTCCCAGCGCCCCAGGTCAAGGTTGACATCGAGGTTATATGCACAATTTCCTTAACCATAATCCATAACTAACTATTACCATGCACCACCCCATGTATGGTGCACATTCAAACAAAACAATTCTTAAGCTAACATTTCAGTACTTATTACAAGATGGGCGAACTACTTGTACACGGACCATGCTACTCAATACATTCCTATCTGCTCTAAGGTGATATCTAACCCCCTCCCACAAACGTAACAATTTCATGATCCCACATCTGACAAGATTCAGCGAGTCACTTTAGTGTGAACGACATCATCAAATTTGGAAATCATATAAACAGATCTCATTTGTCTCCTTGTTTCATATTTCATCTCATCGTAATAAACAATATTTAATGTATGTGCTTTCTATTTCACACCGAATGCCATGTTTATGGTTGATATTTTAACAACCTTGTGGCTTGTCATTATCATAATCTGAGTTATTTGTATATTCCACACATTGAGATGAAGTGCTAGACAGGTAATATGCCCCATGATTAGTTAATATATAGCTCTTCCTTTAAATTACTTCGTGTTGCTTTGCATTTGGAATCAAAACTAAAATTAAAAATCGTTAAACCAAAGGAAGAGAATCAGAAGAAATAAATTAATAAAATCATCAAGAATATTTTTTTCAAGCACAAAGAAGATGGTCACATTTTGGTTGTGATAATAGGAAACCTCAACAGCAATGGAGAGCATAACAACTACTGGAGATGGTAACTTAATGTGGTATTAGTCAGTGATTCAAAAAAACAAAAATGTAATAACGTCAAAGGACATTATACAAGTTTCTCGTGCTATTGCAGTAAATCAAATGTTTGGCAGTTATAAATGGTAAGAGCTTTTTTATTACAGCTTATCACTCAGACAAAGTTACACACTAACTAGTGTCATTGTTACTTTCACGATTTTCTTGAATCTATATTAAAAAAAATAGGAACAAACAAACAACGTTTATATGACACAATCCTTTAAGAATTCAAAACAGAGTTTTAAAGGAATGTCAAAATTTGATTTTTGATATCAAATCATTGCTTGCTTTAATCAATACATTTGTCAGACATACATTTATGTCAAAAAAGCCAAACTAATGATTTCTGATCTACTTTCTGCAAAAAGTTATAACCTACTATGAAAACTTTTGAGACATAACACAGGAAGACAAACACTGCCATTAGTTTGGTGTGACTGGAATTAAAGCTGCAAAATGAGAACGACTTCGACTCACAGTGCCTATAGATTCTATAGTATAGTAGGTCTACACCCCCTCTAAAATGTTCACCTTTTGCTGCCTTGAAGCCTGGAATTAAATAACATTAAAAAAGACTTTTTCCAACTTTATTTACACATCGTAACCCACAACTTCCAAGTGAAAAACTATTTCTACAAATTTCAGAAAATTAATTAAAAATACAAAACTAGAATATATTGGTTGGATAAGTGTTCACCCGCCCCCCCCCCTTTGTATTAATACTTGGTGGAAGCACCTTTGACAGCAATTACAGCTGTGAGTCTGTTGGGATAGGTCTTCACCAACTTTGCACACCTTGATTGGGCAATATTTCCCCATTTTTCTGTACAAAACTGTTCAAGCTCAGTCAAGTTGCATGGAAGTGTTGATAGACAGCAATCTTAAACTCATGGCACAGATTTTCAATTGATTTAGGTCGGGGCTCTGACTGGGCCACTCAAGGAGATTTATCTTCTTGTTCCTTAGCCACTCCAGTGTAGTTTTGTCTGGGTGCTTCGGGTCAGTGTCATGCTGAAAGGTGAACTTTCCTCCAAATTCAGCTTTCTTGCAGAGGGCAGCAGGTTTTCTTCTTGGATTTTTCTGTATTTTCCTCCATCCATTTTCCATTCTCTCCTGACAAGTGTCCCAATCCCTGCTAATGAGAAACATCCCCTGAACATGATGCTGCCACCACCACAGTAGGGATGGAGTTCTTTGGGTGGTGTGTGCTGTGTTGGTTTGCACCAAACGTAACGTTTTGCTTTTAGGCCAAAAAGTTACATCTTGGTTTCGTCAGACCAAAAAACTTTTTACCACATGGCTTTAGAATCTCCATCGTGTTTTTTTGAATCCCTCAAATGGGACTCAAGGTGGGGGTTTTTGAGTAATGGCTTCCTTCTTGCCACCCTACCGTGCAGGCCAGACTTGTGGAGTGCTTGGGATATTTTTGTCACATGCATACAATGACCAGTCTTTGCCATAAAGGCATATTGCTGTCAAAGTTGCCATTGGCCTCTTGGTGGCCTCTCTGATCAGTCTCCTCCTTGGTTGGTCATCCAGTTTGGAAGGACGGCCTGATCTCGGCAGGGTCTTGGTGGTACCATATGCCATCCATTTCTTAATGATTGTCTTGACTGTTTCCAAAGGATATTCAAGTCCTTTGAAATATTTTTATACCCATCCCCTGATCTGTGCCTTTCTGCAACTTTATCCTGGAGGTCTTTTGAAAGATCTTTGTTTTTCATGGTTGAGTATACGCTGAGAAATACACTTCCCAGCAGAGGACACCTGTGGAAAGAGCCGATTTTATTCTGAAATAATCAGAATCACTACAATTTAACACAGGTGGAGGCCAATTAACTTGGTGTGTGATTTTAAAGGTGACTAGTTACACCTGAGTTAATTTATATTTGCATTTATGAGGGGGGGGGGGTGGGGACACTTATCCAACCAAGATATTCTAGTTTTGTATTTTTAATTAATTTTCTGAAATTTGTAGAATGTGTTTTTCACTTGGAAGTTTGTGGTTATGATGTGTAAATAATGGTGGAAAAAGTCTGATTTAATGCAATTTATCCAGGCTATAAGGCAAAAAATGTGAAAATTTTGAAACGGAGTGCAGACTTTCTTTTGGCACTGTACGGCATGCAGTCTTATTATTATTATTATTATTGTACTAGCGATACCCGTGCACATGCACGGGATAGCAGTACAACATAGCTGGTAGCAAACGACAGACCGTACACGGGGAATGACAAAAATACGCATTGTGCAAAATGCAAGTGGTACTATGGAACGCCAAGACTTCCCAAACATTGTCGGCATGTCCGCTAAGTGCCACAGCAATTTCATAGGGATCGTGTGACGGCGAGCCGAGATTTTAGTGTGCAATCTTGGTATTATAATAGAGATTTCTTTTGAAAAGTGAAGATGTGTGTGTGTGTGGTGTGTGTGTGTGTGTGTGTGTGTGTGTGTGGTGTGTGTGTGTGTGTGTTGTGTGTGTGGTGTGTGTGTTACACAGACTAACACATTCATTGTTGGGTTTTGTCGACTCCTTCCTGCTGAGGAAGGATGAGACCAAGATGGAAGACACAGACTGAACTACGGGTGGACCGCATGTAGAGAAGACCAGTGGCATGGGGAACCATGTCCGAGTTATACATTTTTGTGTTTTAGCTCTTACACGAGCCTCGACTCGGTATACAAAAAAAGAAGAGAAATTAATTCATGAAGTCATTATATTTTGCGCACCTTTTAGCTTGTACTGATGTGGTTTACAAATTGGGAGGCCTTTTGATTATGACTGGTACACGTATATTGATTAAAGCAACGAATGATTTGACCCTCAGGTGTTATTGCAGAAGGCCCTCAGACAGAAGGTCGAATGGATATATAGGGTTTTAGGGACTAGGGGTTATAAAAGGGTAGATTGGGTCTACAGGGTCTTGAAGGGTCTTCAGGGTCTTCAGTGACTTTGGGGTCTAAAGGGTTGAAACTCTAAAGGGTCCTTCCTTGTGATCTAAAATGTCCTAATAGTCTTAAGGGTTGAAAAGGGTTTAGAGTTATAAAGGTTCTTAAGAGTCTTCGGGATCTTAAGGATCTTATGGTTATTGGTGTTGAAAATGTCTTTTGGTCTTTGGAGTCTAAAAGGACTTTGTAGTCTAAAGGGTCTTTGGGGTCTTAAGGGTCTTTGGGGTCTTACTAGTCGAAAAGGTATTTGGGTCTTAAGGTCTATCTGGGGCCTTAAAGGTCTTGAGGGTCTTAATGGTCTTTGTGGTCTAAAGCGTGTAAAGGTTTAAAGGTATGAATGGTCTTAAAAGGTACAAAGGGTATAAAATGTAGAAAATGGTCTAAAGGGTGCAAAAGTCAAAGGAGTGTAAAATGTGAAAGGGCTCTGAAGGTCTACATGTCTAAAAGGTATGTTCGAATAGTCTGTAATTAATAGAGGTAATTTATCGACGTAGTCAAGGTCTAATAATAAGTAATTAATCGACGTACTCATGGCCAACTCGCGTTCAAACAGTACGTAATTAATAGACATACTCACAGGGGTCGACCAAGACTTCACCTCGACGAGGGCTCACTGTCCACCTATGTTTTTAAATTATTATAACAGTACTAGCAGGGTATCCATCCTCTAGTTGGGGTCAAACTTGTACATTACTTGCTGAAAAAGGTATCGTCTGTGTTTTGCAAGAAGACGAATGTTGCATGGTGTGCGCTGAAAAGGTTATCAAGATGGTCTAAATGTCTAAAGGGTACATTCCAAGAGTAGTTCGTGTCGAGGAGGTCAAAAGGATCTCATCTCTCAAGCATGTAAAAAGGGTCTAAAAAGGGTCTTCAGGGTCTTGGCGGTCTTAAAGGGTCCAAGGGTTTTCAAGTGTCTGAGGGGTCTCAGCAGTCTAAATGGTCAAAAGGTTTAAAAAGATACATTCCAATAGTACAGAATGAATAGACGTACGTGTAGTTAGAGTGTATATGATGTTCAAAACAGTGAACAGCAACTGCCCTTCCTGGCCGTACAAAGGAATGTGTTCATTGAGCATGGTAACAAGGTAAGGGTTGGTCTCCCGCTGAGCCTGTTAAATCACCGGGTGAGTTGCCCCCATTCGTGCACTGATGCCACCATTTATAACACTGAGTCAACAGCCGATTGATTTACTAACTGTGTGATGTTTCTTCGGAACGGAATCACTTTGTAAACCTGGGGGACTCCCTGTACTGTATTTTATGTAAAACTTGCTTTCACACGACCTTGACAAGTATGAAACACCCAATTTTAAATCCATCAGTAGCTTATCTTGAACATAGCTCACAGTGAGGGAGTTGGAAAACCTTCAACATAGCTCAGTGCAACCCCCTCCCCCCCCTCCAGTGACCTAACCCCCTTTTCCCATTGAAACAATTCCCCGACATTCGCGTATTCGAGATTCGCGGCAGTTTTCAAGAACATATCCCCCACGAATGTCACGGTTTTACTGTACACAGATATCAAGTGAATCGGTTGAAAATTGATGATTTGTGACCTTGACCTTCGACCTTTGACCTCAAAAACAATAGGCTTCCTGCTTTTCGCTAATATCCAGCCGGTGAAATTTTGTGAAGATGGAAGTAAAATGTGACTTGTAGGTGGATTGATTGTCAACAGAACAG